>JAPYZB010007916.1:0-10980 GCA_030522745.1 Eupelmus kiefferi | reverse complement strand
TTAAAGGGTAGCCTGAATACTTGTTATGAAATAGCGAGTCTTATACCATTCTTCTCCGCTTATATACTTCACGTTCTTAAAGTGTTTTTGTTTACTATTCTCAAGCATTGTAGGTAAAGTACCTTAAAATTAGCGCATGACTTCCCATCTATGTAACAAACAACATCGCGTTCCCTCGCTCTTTTTAATTGCAAGAAACCGCCTCGTTTCAAAGCATCCATTTTTCGACGCTAAAAAATTTTCCTTTTCCGCCCGGCAACACAACTTCCTCAATAATTGGAAAATACAATTCTCACTTCGTTAGCTTAACAAATCCCCTGCAATAATAAGCAAAAAATATCTCGGATTTCTCATACACCCAGGGGCCGTTCCGTACACAGCCCGCACGTCCGATGCTTCATCGGCTCTACAAGCGGCTTTCTAGTGCTTATTCAATTGATATCGTATCAACAAAAAAAAAGTGGACACCAAGCGCAACTGCCTGCAAATATACCGTAGACAACGCTCGATCGATCTATACGTATACCCATGCATGCACAAAAATGCCAGCAAAAAAAAAAAAAAATTTTGCAGAGCAGAATTCGCAACCGAATAAAAAGCAAAGATCAACGGATACAATTTTAAAACTGTCCGCTACGCATAGTCGAATTTTTATCGCGCGTCGCGCGAGAAAATTCAATGCGTGGGTGGGGGGCGGGAGTTTCGGCAAGCCGGTACTTTTACGAGCAGCCGCGCGCTCGCTGGACAATCGCGCGCCGGACACAGAGGCCAACCACCCCCGCCATCCTCCCAATAAAGTCCCCAATAGCTTCGTCGAATGTTTCGGCATTGATTTTACGCGTTGCACTCGCCCCACCCCACCCGACGACTAGAGCCCTGCGCGCCTGTGCCAGAGCGCCATTGCTGATCGTACGAACGCAAAGCCGTCAAATTCTCTCTCTCTCTCTCGCTCACTCTGAGCGAGCTCTGAAGTTTCTGTTGTGTCCCTTGTAAATAGTTTAATACTTCAGTCTTGTAATTAAAAGAGACTTTTGTTCGATAAAAGGAATTTGTGACAGGTTTTTAGTTTTAATCATGGTAAAATGTATTTGAAGTTAAGAGAACAATAGTAATATTAAATTAGAATGAAATTTATAGTCTGGTTAGAAGTCAATTTTTCATGTCAAATTGTAGGATTGTGTACCCAAGCGTCTAATTATCCGTCTGAACAAACCCCGCCTCTTACTACTGTGTCCTATTTCGAAATTATCGTTCAGCCCAGGAAAAGTAATTTAATAAAACGGCCGCATTTTCAGTTTCCTACTTAACAAGTCAAACTTTCTAAAGAAAAAGATGAGAACCAATAAAATCAACCCCAATCCATCGATTACAGGCCGCTAAGCTCAAGAAAAACAAATTCCCGCTAAGACCTAATACTTAACGTCCTCCTGCCTCCTCGTCTCCTTCCCTCCCTATCGCATCTGTTCTCCCCCATTGTCCGTGTCTCTCTATCTCTCGGGCCTTTAAAATCCCGATATCGCTCGCTCGCTTACGCGGAAGTTTGATTTATCGCCGATTACGGATCCGCGATTGGAACACGCGCCCCTCCTCCCCTCCTCCTCCCCCCCCGACCGCGATAAGGCTGAGATAACGCGCGGCGCGTGTACGCGCCAAGCCGCGAAATCGAAGCGCAGCGCGTCATTTCCCCAATCGACGAAATGGACGTCCGCCGGCAGCCTTCGATCAGCTAGCTGACGGCTTTAACGGAGAAACGGACGAGGCTCGATAATCGGACGAGGGGAGAGGGGGTTATGAAATGCGCAAGCACGCGTGGATGTGGATGCGCGTGTGATTTTTTGGAAAGGTTGGAAAGTAGGTGATTAAGCTTGAAGGGCGGAGCGGTTCGATGAACCTCGGGACTACGGTGTATTATCGATAGGAGGGTTGGAGGGTTTATATCTTTAGATACTGTTTTAGGGGCGTAGTATTTTTGTATTTCGATTACGGAGTTTCCTTCTGAAAAGTTTCTTTGGGTATGCTTCCAAATGCTTTTTTTTTAGTAAGAATCATAAGTTTAGAATTAGGATATAGAATTAGTGTTGACGAGATTATCTCCTGAGATTATCATAGTTATTATTTTGTCTGAGTAATTGCTGATGCCCGGTTTCTTAGAAAATACTAAGTGATTGGTACTATAGGTGACTAGTAATCTTGCAAATTGAACTTTTATGTTTATAAGCATAGATTTATAAATTGTAATTTCAATATAAATGTGATTCCTTTTTCAATTATAATTATTTTGTAAAAAAAATTATCATTTTGCTGCTCATAAAAAACATATAAAATAATAAACTCTTTTAAATTCTTCAAAACTTTTATTTATTTTTTGTGTCATGTTTTTGTTTTACATTCATGATTTCCTTATTTGTAGTATAAAGTTGGTTATTTACGATTGCATAACAGCTAATACTTTATTTTAAAGCAATAGAAAAAAATGAAGTGACTTTGATGCGTAATCAATCTTAAAATTTTTGTATGTTTACTTTCGATTATCAGTAAAAAAACAGAAGCTGGAGGGCGCTTTTTGGTGCGCCTGGAAAAATTACTTTCGTGATAGATCATATTTTATTGATAATACGAAGATTGAAAAATTTTAAATAGACTTATATTATTCAGAAGTTTATAAATCAAATAAATAACTGAATTTTATCAGTTTTAGAAGTACCGTTTTACTGTATATCTTTTACTACTATCAAACTTTTTTCCGAGAATAAATATTACCAATATTAAATTACAATTGTTAATAAAAAGCAGACAAATTTATATAGATTTATTTATGCGTGTTGTTTATGTCTGTCTATTTCATTCCTCTTCGTTTATTTTATTAATAATGTTATATTTATTAGACAATTATAACAATTTATTAGATAAATATAAAATATTATTTGACATATAATATAATTTGTTAAACCGATAAATGCCAATTCCATTTCAAATAAACTAGAAACAAAATTATTTCATTTAATTTTTTAATACATTCAGTATGTTATCAGATATAACAAAATAATGTAACGAATTTAAAAAAAATGTATGCAATTATTGATGTTTGCATAGGAAGTTTTCTTGTTATGACAGTAACATTGATAAATTAGTCATTGACTTTAATATATATTGTGTGTCGTTTCTAATTTTCTAAAAAGCAATTTGAAATTTTAAACTTTAAGTTATAGCTTTTAATCGATGTATATGTTGCCTTTTATGCATTCCCATTATTATAAGTGCGGATATACGGTTTAATCACAATATAAAAATTGTCGAATATTTCAAATTGTATTCTCAAGATGTATGAAAGGCACAGTGCATAAATGTAATAAAAGTAAAATTTTAGATACGTACGTTTAAAAAATATTAATATAGAATTACGTAGATATTAAGGCATGTTAAACATATATATATATATATAAAAAATTTAATATAATTTTGTATTAGATTTAATACAATCTACAGCAAATATCTGTGCGTTAAATCTAATCTAAAACATTATACCAGTATAGCAACCTATTAAAAAAAATTCAGCAGCCCGCATATCTTCATCTGAATATCTTTTCACCAATTCATACGAGCCTGACCTAAAAAAGAATAACGACGTATCCATCGAAACAATATCAGAGCTCGGCCGCGGTCACCAACTCGCGAAATCATGAAACGCTCCGCGAGCGTCGTAAACGTTGTTTTACGACAGTCAGAAAGCCGGATCAGTATTTTGGCCGGACTTTCCTCGCTAACTTTATCAGCGACCCAACGATATCGCAAAACCCGCGCAACATCTCTTTGAGATCGATACGGAAGCAGACCCTCGCCGAAAAAATTTCAATTTAAAACTTTTAACACCCAGCGCGTCGTCCTCCTGCGGCCGACCCGCGCTTTTGTTTCACGATAATGGCAGAAATTCTCGTTCAGTTGATGCGGCCTGATCTGAGTATGATTTTTTATATTGTTGGATGGAAAAGTGTTTGCTTAGTTGCTTTTTGAGACACAGCAGTTTTTTTAAAATAGAAACTGATTAGTTTCAGAAGAAAGATTGAATTGTCACAAGTAATAAATTTATATATTTCTTTGAAATTTGATATTAATATAATGTTATATTTTTAATTAAACTTCTTACAGATACTAAGAATAAGTATGAGTATGACAGTTTCTGTCGATAAATGACTGATAGCTTGTCAATATTAAGTCTTCTTTTAGAGTTTTATTAAATTTATAAATAAACTATTTTCAAAGATTACTTATTAATCATCATTATTCACGATTAGCTAGTAAAAACTTTAAAAATAATCCCTACTTAAACATTCTCCCAGTAGATTCCATTTCGATAAACGCGCTCTTATCTTACATTTTGTCCAACAATCTAACATTTTTTCTAACTTTTTAATACGCCCGTTTAGTTTTTATTCACATCCGAGCCTTGTCGCACGATCTACCCTTTAAAAACTTCTCTACGAAATACCATGGATACAAAAGAATCACAAAGTCTCGTGTACATCGCCTATACACCCACCCACACCCAGCCACACGTACACACAAAGCCAACCGCATCTCGCAAATGTACATACGCGCTATGCACGTGAGCGTCGCCTATTAGTCGGGGCGATCACGTGTGCCGATAAAAACGAATGGGCGAGAGAGGCGAGCGTTGCGGGCGCAGGAAGAGAAAAACTTACCGCGCGATCGCCGAGATTGCGGACCCTGCAGTGCAGGTAAGCCGATTGGCCGACGGTCGTGGTCGTCTCGCGCCTCGTCGCGTTGTCGAAGTACGGCTGGCTGAAGGGCTGCTCCCAGTAGGAGGACGGATGATGTTCCACCACCGAGTTGCCGCTGGCTATGCCGCTCTTCGCCGCGCACTCTGCAACAATTGAATGATGATTATGTTAGTGTTGGTTTTGTCAAGGGTTCATTGAGTAAAGGATTTTTCGACAGAATAGTTTTAAAATGAAATAGATTTATGATTAACTTTGATGAAACTGTAATTTAGTGGCTTAATTTTTAAAAATAATAGTGGTTATAATTAATTAAGTACAGATGATACATTTTACTGAACTAGTATCACTGTAACTTCAACTTTTTTAAATTCAAAACGTTCTGCCAGTTATGATTGATCCAGGGTCTACGCCAGTTCTTCATTCATTTCGCAAACATTAACTTTTTTCAGCGAGATCAGCAAAAGTACACCGTCAGCTCGAGCCTTAAAAAAGAGCAGCAAGAGAAATCTAAAAATTCAAATAGGCGGATAAATTCAGATTCAAGCAAGCTTATCGCCGTCATCGGGCAAGATCGATCCGTCGGACAGCTGGTGCCCGTAGCCTTATTCCGACAATGACAAATGTCTTTGACTCGATCGATAACGGCTTAACCCCCGTATCCTCTTCTGCTCTCTCCAAGGTACTGGACTTCTGCACATTCGCCAAGACACATGTCAACTCTCTCTCTCTCTCTCTCTCTCTCTCTCTCGCTCTCCAACACACGCATAAGCTTTCGGTGACCTCTCTCCTTATGCTTTCTGTCTCTATCCATCTCTGTCTTTTCGTTATTCGATTGGATGAGCTTAATATAATGTGTATAAATATAGAAATTAAACAGGTGTTTTAGCCAAGAAACAATGTTTATACAAACTTATTCTTATCAGAGAATTTGATTGTCATTTAATTGCTGTTGGAAAGGCATTTTTAATTACTTTTTAAAAATAAGAATGAAAGTAACGAGATGAACAGTTAAGGTATGTAGATTGTGGAATTATAAAATGGACATTCGCGAAACTGAGAAGTGAATTAGTCTATGAATAAGTTAGTGATCACACAAGAGTGAACGGTACTAAATTTTTTAGTGGACAAGGTTATAACACAAGTAAACTACCACCGAGCTGATGATGATAAGAATATATCAGATTGTTGAGTGAGTAGCTAAGCGGAAAAAGCGTATGAATAAGTAGTCAAGTAAGTCAGTGAGGATAATGGTACATAAGTGGATTTGGAGGGTGGTTGAATAGTTATGAGCATTAAGAGATTTCAAAGCAAATATATCTGTTAGATGAAATGATTAATTTGATAAAACAATAATTCTTAACTACAATCAATTATGACGTGATGGATCAATTATGTAGTGATTTCATAAGTGATTATTAATCGTGTATCTAGAAAAACGATTTAAAGATAAACTTCTATACAAAATACTATGTTTTAAACCATTTACTTGAAACATCGTTCTCAGTAATTACCTATTTCGCTATTTCTATTCTGCTAGTTATGGGCCTTAATGGATTAAAACGAAAGATAAGTAAATTGATTATACAATGAAATCGAAAAATTTGCCTTATAACTAATTATTTGCTCAAATAATTATCTGGTCTTTATATTTTATTACTTGATAATTTAAAAAAAAAATTAATCATTGTTACACAGCAACAATATTCACAATAATGCATTAATTCTCGAACTCGGCAGCTGACCGATACAACGGAAATACCTCGTCGCGCACGCAGCCTCACCTGCACAGCTCCACTGGCGGAAGTAATCCGCCAGTTCATCGGCGCCGTTTTTCATCCCGCGATCCCGTGCACGCACGCTCGCGCCGACCTAATAACCAAATCAATCTCCCTTTGACTCTGATTTCTTTTTCTCTTTGCCGCGCTTATGAAGCTGCCGTGCCGGCCGAATATCTCTCTTATCATAGTCGCGCAATATTCGCGGCCAAATAAGAGGGGTGAACGCACGCGAGCGCCGGCAAATCATCCGGCAGGGCATTAAATCCTAATTACACGCTGATCCGGGCCCTTTCAGTCCGGCTCTCGACTCTATCTCGCCGATAGCTCCGCGGCGATAACCTGCTGCGCGAAATCGGTTTCGCCCTGTCAGCAATAGATTAGGATGCGAGGAACACGGGTAACATTAGGGAAATGAGATGAGCGCGCGGCTCGGCAAGTGTTATGGGCGCAAAATTTATACTGCCGGGGAGCCAAGTGATGCGCGTTTCTGCATTTTGCGCGAGCGTTGATTAGTGAAATTGACGAGATTGGAGTGGATATTGTGACTATGTGATCTGTGCGTTAATAAAATCGGCTCGTTTTTCACGCTACTCTGGTTTCATTATTTTAATGGTTGATGGCAATCGGGTGAGCAGAGCGTTGACGGACAAGTACTTGCAGCTATAATGTCAACTTGCTATAAAAATTATTGTGATACTAATTGTAAGCTTGTATTTTAAAACTCAGATTATAATAAAATATAAAGTTATTTACATTAAAAACAAAAATAATACAGCTATAAATTTGATCATTTAACAACTTGATATCGAATATTGGAGTTAAATTTTGCTAGGAAAATTAGTTTATGATTTATAATTAATTTTTGTATTTCTGCTTTTAATACTGTAGATTTAGAGCTATCCATCGCTATGTAACTATCGAAAGTTAATCAAAGCATTTTATTATATATTATATGAAATAATAAACGCTTTGTGAATATAATGTTACCAAGAGACTAAAATTATGAATAATTATTATTGGTTTTTGATAAAATATGAGAAAATGGAATTTGAAATTGTCACTGATGTAAAATTATGATATTTAATGCAATATTTTATAAAATTCATTTATATATAATCCAGCAAAATTGCAGTTTAACAAAGCCTAATGATAAAATTATTCGTGATAATGTAGATTAAAATTTTTAATAAAAATTATTTTAAGAGTTCTCTTAAATTGCCACTCGCGGTTAATCAGTTTTTGACCTTATTTAATTCATACGTAATTTAAAATAAAATATATGCAATAAAAATTCCATCAAGTATCATCTTATCTAATAATTATGCACTAGTGGAAGCTAGTTTTGGTTATAGAATTTAATAATAATTCATGTTTTATGAATGGTCAAACAATTAAACTTCTATAAATGGATAGCCTTCGCAAAGACTACAAATTTATAGTACTAAACTTGAACTTAGTTTCTTAGGCCCTGCAGTTATGAACCAACTTATGAATGAGTACTTCTTCTCTCAATAATGAGCCAAAGTTTGAATTCGCCGTCCTACGCAATTCGGCCTCTCAGTAAATTAGCCCGGTATACTCAAAGGATTTCGAATCTTGAAAAATACCATTCTACATATTATCGAAAATTTATAGGTAGAAGTTTTCGAATAAATCGTTTGGATAGAAAATTTTAGAAGTCAGAATTAGTTAATAGGTATCAAATAGTCTAATCATCAAAATTTACAAATGACAAATTATACAACTTATAACTTTGTGTTACGGGGTTTAGCTCAAATTTTAAGATATATTATATAGTAGTAATCCTCAAAGATTTAAAAAGTTAAGTACATTTTTGTATTTGTGCTATTTATTGAAAACATAAACAATCCAGTTTTCCCGAGATTTTGCCTCCATAACACCTTCGAAAGGCTATCGACAATTCCATCTGTCGACCCTCGGGAATAAACGTCTAGCTCGAGAGATACTATGTTATACTAAGTCTTTAATTTATCCAAGTAATATGTTATTACATATTTAAATTAATTTTTTATATACATAGTTCTAAAAAGGAAATTTAATAAACTTTCCTAACTCGTTTTATTACTTTGAGTATTTAATTTTTCATATATTAACATTTTAAATAAATTCATATCCGATAATTTTAGTTGCTAAATTTGTTAATCGATTTCAAAGGTATAGTGCACTGTCGACATTGGTACCCCCACATTTCAATTACTTTTACTAATGGAAATATTTAATAAGTTTTTTATTGACTCTTAGTAAACGTATACTAATTTATATTAGTAAATTTATATAAATTTTTTATAAATATAAATTTTGAATGTTCTTTAATGTTTCATCAAATTTATGTAATCGATTAATTAAAAAATATTTAACATTTTTTGGATCGTTCAAAAATATCGATTCAATAAGACTGATTTTTATTAAAAAAAAGTTTCGCTACCAAAGGAAATAACGATATGTATTCGTTCTTTATAATACAAGAGGCTTTGTTGTTTTTCATGTGTTTTAGTAAATATAAAATAAATTTGAAAAAACATCAAAAAAAAAAATAAAGTTTATAAAATAACAGCTTGGTTTGGAGTAGATCAATAAATTCATTTATATGAATCTTTTTCGATATACATAACTACCGAACAATAGCATCTTTTTCGAATTAATAAAATAAATTTATTTGTTTATTATATAGACGATTCGCCTATAAAAAAAATTATTACTTTTGATTTGAATATCACCGATCTAAAAAACACTCGATCTTTCTAACACCACGCACCTAAGCCCTCCGGAAAGATAAACTGCATCAGAGCGATTGCGAAGTTTTGAAGTCCAATGAATCGATGCGGCTTGCCCGAAAACCGCGTCGATCGGTTGCGGGGCCAAAAGTCGCAATCGCGCGCCGCCGACAGAGACGAAATTCCATTGGACGACTTCGGAGAATGAGTCGTTAATGGGAGAGCGGCCGCACAGCGCTCCGGATCTCCCGTTGATTGGGAACGAGGTTAAAGGACGAGTTCGTTAAACCCACACCTACTCCATTCTGGCATCGTCTATCCCTCTTTGGTTCCCCTATAACGACGCTGCCGGCAGTGTGGATTCCACTTGTTCTGCGAAATCTTCTCTCTTTTTTTCATCTCCGTATTATTCTCCTAGGGTCCGTTCTTCTCTCTCTCTCTCTCTCTCTCTCTCTCTCTCTCTCTCTCTCTCCTCTCGCTCTCTCTCTCTCTCTCTCTCTCTCTCGCTCTCTCTCTCTCTCTCTCTCTCTCTCTCTCTCTCTCTCTCTCTCTCTCTCGACTTTGCCTTTATTTTGGGGCTCGCGTATCTCGCGCGCTGTCTTTGTTTCATGAGTGCGGAATTACGAGTTTTATTTTACGAGAAAATGCCGAGAGATACTGGCGTTGTGCAAGTAAGTAGTTACGATGATGAATTCACATCTACGAGTTTTAAAGACCATTAAATTTTACGTTGTACGATGCATTCAATTGTAAAATGATATTCGAGAATTGTGCATTTTTGAGATTATTGTGCGCATTGCTGTTTATGCTAAAAAATTAAATTTATTTTTTATTAACCAAAGGCTCGAATATATGTCAAGAAAATGGGTTATTAGATTGTATAAGAAAATTTACCTTGATAAATATTTATGCCAGAAACTTCGCGTCTTTTTATTATTTTTCAATAAAAGTATGGTAAAATAATTAGGATTATACTTTTTATCGATAAATAATATTGATCAAAAGAAAAGAAATTTAATAAAAAACATAAAGAATTTACTTCATACTTTCCGGTTCGAGAACAATATAAACCTCAAATTCGGAAAGAAAGAATTTCGACCTCGCATTCCAGTGAAAATTCCATTTTGTCCGTTTGCCTTCGCAGTAATCTGCATTCATTTTAATCTAGTACTTACTATCGTTAGTTTATTTTTTATAACTGGTAAAATTTTTACGACAAAATATTTTTTTAATTTACTAATATTTTAATCAGGCGACTTAGTTAAAAAATTACAATTTAATATTTCGTATTGCATAATTAATTTTGTTTGTTCAGGAGGCCTCGATACGACACATATAGTCGACTAAAATATATATAGAAAACAAGACTTTTGTTTGCTTTTTTTTAATTTTTGTTTTTTCTTATTTACGATACATATTTTAGTTAACTATATGTGTCATATTACGGCCTCTTAATTATTGTTTTTATGCTAACTAGAGGGTAGAAATAAGAATTTAAATATTTATTAAGATTTCTATTAGGGAATTATTGGATTGCAAAGAATCATGACAAAAATGGAATGAAATGAATATCTCATTAAAAATATTACTTATTAAAATTGCTATGATAAATTCTGCAAATTATAATTCCCAAGTTTATCATACAGAAAATATTAACAACTCCTACATTTGTGTATAATTTTTATTCATAGATTTTAGTATATAATTGAATAAATACGAATTTCCTTT
>JAPYZB010007912.1:0-12006 GCA_030522745.1 Eupelmus kiefferi | reverse complement strand
CCACGGTCTTAAATTAACTTACTACGCTTGTCATTATCCCGGACAGACGAACGTTAACTGTAAACGTTGTCTCGCACCACTCCATTACAACAATTACCCATCACAGCATCCTCTATCGCTGATTCAAAATCTATTATAAATTCCATAAAAAAATCACAATGCCTCCACTCGGTGCGTGCTCACGTCGCAAAAAGCAGCTCGCAAACGACTCTCACGCACGTCGGCTCTTACGATCATTTTCCCCCGCGCTCTCTCTCCCGTGACAAGACAAACGCGTCAGGCCTTGCGCTCACGCATACGTTGGCGCGAGGCGAGCATTGAAGCCTGATGGACCGTACGTGAGAGAACATAAGTTTCCTCCTCTCCCAGGCAAGAGAGGGACACTGCCACGGCAGGCAGGGGTAGACATAATACACACGCGCGGAGATGCATCTCTCGCGCCAGCGAGCTAGACGAGCCGTACGTCTTTATGCATTCCGGGACGCGTACAGGAATTGAGCGATAAAAAGGTGAGACGCGCGCGTTTATAAAAGGAGGGGGAAGTGGTAGATAGAGAGCAGGAGGTATATGCAAATGGGCCCGCGGCGAGGCTGGATCCCTGCACTTTCAGGAGAACGCGACCACTGTAATTCGAGGAAAGCGGGTTACGCTCGCTCTCTGCGAAATGGATCGCACAGCCGCGAGTGATGCGCGCTTTTGTTGTGAGCCTTTATTTTTCCGTAGATTGCTGGAGACGTCTGGGCGAGGGATGGAAATCACGGTGTAAGCGAAGAGAGGAAGACGGACCGTCGCATTCCGAGGATCGCGCTGCTTTGCCAAAGTAACAAGTTCATCTTTTGCGGGCTGCATGACGGACGTCAACGGCGAGTGATAATATTGTAACTTGGAGATTTAATAATATGTGTTGAGGCAGTGCTTGAATGTAAATGCACTTAGCTGCATTTAGCCAAGCTATTATATGAGTAGGGTGGACCGTTACAAGAGGAGAAAAATCTTATACCGTTGTCTCAGCTGGAAAAATTACTTTTTGTTGATGAAGATAGAAAAAGGTTGGGAAGGTAGTTGTATGAGTAAGAGGAAAACTTCACTATGCGTCTTACCACACTTTGCCTCATTCTACTTATAATTTATTCAACAAGGATACAAGTGTTGTAAATACCTGTAACAACTGTATAACTGCATTATCAATGAGTTATTTTTACTCAAAAACGTGATCTTTGCAATAAATTTCTCAAAATCTTTGATAAACAAGCCTCAAAAAAAATACAAGATAAATATCGAAGCACCTCAACTCCTTTTCACACAGTTCATCCATAACATTTTGAGCCGATAGCCTTTCTAAAATCATTAAAACCCTACCCTCTCCTCGTACCTCAATCCCATAATACCAGGCATCACCCTCGCCCATAGCCATTTCTCCGTCATCCGGAAAATCGGCAAACAGCTTCAATCGTAAATCTGCAACAACTATCTCTAAGCCCTCTCCCAACTAGACACGGGCCAGGGTGAGCCTAGAGCCCACGGTATATCTTAACTATTAATCTTCCTCACACCTACAAGTCTCGTGCTCGCACAATGTTTCATTAACGCATTAACAAGCGCGCTCTCTCGCGTACCTGCATTGCCAGCCTCACTCTCGAGAGAAGGAAAAGGAAGACACGTGCGCACGAGGCGAGCGCGCCGGGGCAATCAGAGAGTCAACAATGTTTTATTGTTACGTCAAGCCAGCCGGCGCGCGGCTGCTCCGCAGCGACGGTATATACACACGGACAGGCGTGCATTAAGCTTATCATAACGGTATGCTGTTAAGTCGCGCGAGCGAGCGAGGGGGTTTAGCGAGGCCATCGACTGTCAGATTGTTCGGGATATCTCGCGTGGCTTCGAACACAATGCGCCGCAGTACGTGCGCGTATGCGCGACTGCACGTAAGAAGACCTGCCAGCCGATCTCCCTCTGATGCGCGCGCGAGCTAAATCCCGTGCTTTGCTGCCCCCCTCCTCTTGATCTTTCTCTATCCTTTACACCTCTTTTCCGCCGGCTAGAGTATATATGCCTCCTTTATCCCCCCGTGTAGTTCGCGGAGACTTGTACGGCTAGCAATATGCGCGCTGCGGTGCTAGAGTACACGAGGCCACGAGAGGGACTTTTCCTTTTGCAGGCCGGTTTTACGGTTTAATTTCTTTTATGAGCTCCGGAGAAAAATTTTTTACGCCGGGGAGACTGGCTAGTCTGTTTTTATTGGGCTGCCGGATTTTTTTTTAGTCGTGAGCTCGGTGGATTTATCTAGTTTTGCGCAACGTATGAAAATCAATTTGAAAATTATCTGTCAATCTTAAGGCTTTCTTATTTCCATAAAAGTGCATTATTACCTGCCGTTTTCTCAGAAGTGTTTACCTCTAAATTGCCGCACAATCTTTATTGTACATTATCTTTCTTCCCGTATAAGTGGCTTGTCTTGAGAGAGAGAAGCTTTTCGTGAATGTCCATTTAATCTTCAGGGCGGAGATTCCTGACGTGTATGCACTGAATACTTCCATTTCGCGCTCGCTTTTAATTGAGTCTACCCACTTCTCGAAAAACAACAAAATCTTTATCCTTTCATTTTTTTCTCTTCTTGGTACTGGGATATAAGATACATAAATATATTTCACAGTGCGCTCGTGCAAAAAATGCATTCTACAGGAAATAAAAAGTAATACTAAAACACTCTGCAGCGTTAAACTAAAGTAGTTTTTTGAATAATGAAAATCTATTCCTGGTAAAATGATTCAAAACATGCAAATACCTCAGCAAAAAGCCCGCTCTCCTCGATAATCATCGCGCTCCCATATCCCCACGGCGAAAAAAGCCAAAGTTAGCCATTAGCACCGCGTAAAAAATCATCATTAAACGCGCGGCCGTATGGTTACGTCTTTGTCATTACGCAGCAAGTGCGCAGCTAAATTATAACATTTACAGTTCTTACCCTCCTCCCCACCCTCTATCCAATCTTCATCCTCCTTGCTTCTTCTCTCATTTCGTACTCTCCTCTCTCTCCTCTCTCTCAGCTGCTCATTTCCTCCACGCCTCTTTCTTTTACATACGTACTTGCACCTAATGCCACAGCGGCGGCGGCGCGCGCGTAACGGGACCGCGCTTGCACTCTCCGCGTATTCATCACGCGCGACCTTAAACCTAGGCCGCAAAAAAGTGACAACCAATTTATAACCGGGATAATTACAATATCAAGACGCCGGGTAAAAGCTCTCTGGCGCACGCGCGCGCGCCTTGGCCATATACGCTTTTGTTCGCGGAAGCGCGCCGGGTTTTTTCTTTCGGATCTCGCTCCTTTTTTTTCTGCAGCTGCCCTGGTAATGAGCTCATTTTCGTTTGTTACTTATGCACGCCGCGCGCGTTAGGCCGGTGTAAGAGTAATGGCTTCTAATACCAAAGAGAGCGAAACAGGGGCAGCCGGATATTGCGCACGAGCGCTGAGGCTTTGATTTTTGCCGAACTCGGACTTTCTATTTTCAAATGGCGAGTGGTCAGTCAGCAGTCAGTCACTGGCTTTTTAGCGATAGGAGATAATGAATAACGAATTTTTGAAGGGATCTTTTTTATAAATAAAGAGGTAAATTAGGTACAAAAGATATTTTTTGCCAATGGCGTAATTTGCACAATAAAGATTGTACTTTACTACAACCTTTTTATTCACCAGTTTACAACGCGCCTTCAATCATAATTCTGAAACTCAAAACTCAAAACTCTCGCTTCCCCGAAAAAGTCTCGATACTCATTATCGTCCCAAAACAAACGCGCCAAAAACACGTTCGGCCTACTCGAATATCGGCGCGTTTTATTCGCTCGCGCAGCGACACATCGCCTCTTCCTCGTCCGCGCGAAATTCTCTCAGGGAGCTTAATCCTCCGTCCGTCCTTCTCTCAACTCGAATCTCGCCTTTGCTGCTACCTTTTCTCTCCCTTTTTTTTTTATTTACCCACTCTGCCGCTCGGTGCATTCGCCACGCTTCTCTCGTGTCTTTTTTGTTACGCGCCGCACTGTACGTATGACATGACTATAAGTCGCGGTCAAGCGACCGCAAAGAATGCGAGACGCTTTCGAAGCTCTCCTCGTTGCGCGGATGGAATTACCTTAAATTATTTTCATCTTCTCAAATTTGACAATGACGCGCGGAGGGCACGTATATACGTGTACCGCTTGTCTTTTTAGTTTATTTCGACGGCTGGCTTAAGTTATGCGCGATATGCAGGAGCGTTACGAGAGGTTGGCGTGGCCTGGCTCGGTTTTAGTTCACTTGATAATTAAATGAATTTTCGCTGGTAATTTATCGGGAGTGCGATGAGCATTCGACGCTACTGAAACAAAATCATTATTATTCGCCGTGAATATATAAGAAACTAATTGCGGTATTATTTAATTAAGCGAGACGGCGTTTCGTGGTAAGGATATAAAGTTATTTTGGGTTTCTCTGCGTTATTTCAGGTGGCGTTTATAAGATCGTAATTTATGATAATAAAAACATCTTCTTGCACTGGAATAATTGTGATTGGACCAATTTGGTTTCAAAAATTACAAAATTAAAAACACTGAAGTTAACCACTGAAATTTTAATTACCTACTATAATTTAATGCTTTATAATAATTAAAAGCACATTGTAAACAATTTATAAAAACTTGACTTAATAAACACCATAACCAAAATTGTATACGGCTCACAAAAACCGTGACGTCTGCATAACTTTACGACCAGCTTAACCTCACCGAGATTGACGCCACCTGTTCCGAAAAACATCTTCCAAGCCTACACTGTAACCAAAACTCTGCATCCAAAGCACCGAGGTGACACATCATTCCGAACCATCTCATAAAAGCAGCCTGACTTATAACATAATTCCCATTACGGCAAAGCTCGAAACTGTCCCGCGATGCCAACCAATAAAATTTCCTTTGTGGTAAGAAGACACCATGGGCCATTCGCGTCCTCCGGAGAAATAAAGCCAGAGCCGAATGCGGCTCGCAGTTAGAAATATATATATATGCGCGCGGGGCGCGCGTCTTAGGAGATCTTAAACAGGGTGGCCCATTAAAGCCTGGCCGCTCGTGCATCGAACGAGGATGTGCGAAATGACGCCAATAAGGCGGCTCGCGTTCTCATTACGCGCCTCGAAATCTGAGAAACTGGTTGCAATTACCCACACACACACGCGCTCAGCAACAACGGGCCGGCATACAGGTTCCAGGGGCCGTTATCTTCGATCAAAAGAATCACCGCCATCATTGTCTTGCATCGGTCCTCGTCTCTTCTTACTCTTCGTCTTCTCTCCCTCTCTTTCTCTACCTCTCTCGCTCGCTCTCTCTCTCTCATCTTCTTTTTTCAAAGATCCTCGAAGACACGCGATTTATGCCGAATCGGCGTTCCCTTTCGCGTGCGCCTCGGCCTTCCAGTTATAATTTGCTGCCGCTCGACTGCAGAATGCGTTTTTCGGTCGGTGCGCGCAGATCGTTTATTTTTAGCGAGAGGGATGAAGCCAGAGGAAGTGCGTGGGTCTGCGATGAAGAAGTCGAATTTGTCCTGAAGTAACGCGTACGAATGTAAATGAGAGGCTTATCTCGGCTGGAAATCAGCATTACAAATTTTAGCATGAAACTTGTAAAAATTCAATCAATTTGAGATTAATGATTGCGATCGGGTATTACCGTATTATTTCAAATATAGTTAATAACGTTTTGAAATAGCTTATGGAAATTAAGCTGGATTATAAAAGCTTGTTCATACTTAGAAATATCGCACAACTTTTTCTTTTGTTGAATTAATCTAACGGAAAAATGAAATGACTTTAAAATTTAAATAACACCTTATAGAAAACGTCATCCTGTCATTCTGAAAACAAGATAATCTTATACTTATAAAGCAACTTTCGTTCGGAATACATAGCAATTATTTGATTAAATGCATTCCTATATATTCAAGTCAGACTTTGCATTTTTTTTATAAAACACGTTTTCTTATTTTTAATTTTCCCTCTACGTGGACGTCTGCTCTCGACGTGCTTGATAAAACAACGTTTTCCACAACAAAAAGTGGAAATTTAGAAAGCTTTTTATTGAAAAAAAAAAGTTTTGCAATTTTTATAAAATTCCAGAAATTTCCGTTACGAAAGAGGACTAACAGTACTTAGTAAACTACTTGCTAAAGAGCATGGAAAATGGAAATGACAGCGCTGGATATACTAGTGATAACGTTAAATGCAACTTGTTGAAGGATAATCCGAAAGTAGAAATTATTTTATCAAGTAACTTTCTGCAGTCACGTAGTTTGAAAGGTATTTACAATACCTCTTCCGTGTTTAAATTTAAATAAGCTATTATGAAAACAGGATTTGGTTTGATACGATCGCAAAACAAAATGATTGGATTTTCAAAATAATGAAAATACGAGAAAAGAAAATTATCAGTTGGAAGAGCAACATTCTTTGTGAAGATATTTTAAATATTTTATCAATTTCAATTAATAATAATTCATAGATTAATTGGCTGAAGTTAAAATACAAAATTTATAATAGTTTTCAATTATTTCCAAAAAGATTCTATATAGCTACATAAAAACTACCAGTATTAAAAAACAGAAACAGCTACTTAACAATAATTAATTAAAAGATTAAAAATAATTTAATCAATAAATCCCCACCACATCAAAAGTCCATCAACTAGCATTACAATATCACCGAACCAGCCAATCTATCAGTCCCCATAATGGCTCTATTACAAGCAAGAGAATATAGCCAGTCCCTCCGGCTACCTACCTGTAGATCCATTTGTAGAGGCTCGTCCGCGTCCCAGAGGCGAGCTTTGAACAAATGGACCGGAAGATTTCTCTCACGTAGAAGCGGAGTAGCAGCAGCAACGCACATAGGCCAGCCTCGTCCGGCAAACAAAGGCCATTTTGGCCGTCCGGCCTGTACGTCAATGTTTGTCAATTAGCCGACTCGTGTATTTCGGTGCGCTGGGTGTGCTGAGAGTTTATTGGTCATTTGAGTATTTGAGGGATTTGTTTGGATGTCCAAAAATGCTGCTTCTTCGGAAGGTCGAGTTGTTGTTTAAAGGTGTATAATGCAGGTTGAGCAACAAAAATACAATTATTAATTATGAAATTCTGCAAGTAAGAATTTACAAGATTTTTGGTACACTTATATTGCTCGATTTTAAACAAACGTAACTTTAGTTCTAATTATTAATTTTATATTCTGAAAACGTCAAACTGAAGCTTGATTTTTCTACTTTGATTTTAGTTATTGGAAATTTATTTAGGACATTTCTAGACTAAATTAGTCACATTTCAAAGAAAAGCTCTTTTTACACGTTTATTCCTTTAAATAAGACTACAAACGTCCGTAGCTTCAATTTCTGAAGCGTTAGACCGTATAGCTGTAGCTTGGTTCATTTTTCGGTACCTTGAAACATATTCCAAAGTTCCATTAAAATCTGAAACCCGAAGGTTTGACACTCTCCAGGTAAGTTTAATAAATTATGAAGAATAAATAAATCTTATATAATTATTAAAAGCATATTATTTACATAAACAAATATATGAAATTTTGAGATTTTAACACTATAACTTTGGTAGAAACGTTCTCCATTTTTTGGCCAGCGGATGGCCAACTATGAAGAATTAGACATCCACTAGCCTAGTTTTAAACACTTAGCCAATTTTATTGGGAAAATTTCTACCAGGGAATACTCATTTAAAAGTCATTATTGTTATTGTATTATAATTCTACTTATTTAATGTACCTAGTTAATTAATAATTATATAGCTATTATATTTCTGTAATTGTAATAATAAAACCATTTAAACTGGTTTCTTAAGACTAAAAATAGCAGATTAGTTTTACAGAATAATATTATATTACATTTTTAGTTCAAAAGCACTATTATCATATGCTATTGAAATACTTTCGATTAAAATTTCGATGATACCATCTACCTTTTAGTATGCTAATTTAAAGTAGAGTCGAATCAATATTGACGTCAATTCCAAAATATTGTAAAGATTTTGAAATTTTAATAGGTAAAAGTTAATCGACTCATGGCGTAGTATGTAAATTTTTGGATGGATTCACTGTCAGTAGTTCATAAAGTCTCAATAAAAAGTAATTTGCATCATAAATTCTGATAAGAAAATTTCTTTATTTAAAACCATTTTATAATCGGCGTATTTTATATGTCTGGGCCGTGTCAATAACTCAACGTAAATACACTTTTTCTGCTTATAAATTTTTTTACTCACACCGAAGGTACCGTGTTACGTTCAATTTCTTTAAAGATTATAAACATTAAAATATTTTTTCGAAAACAATTTTTCTCAAACGATAAAAAAAATGTAACTTGACGCAAAATAAGCTATTTATCCTAATATGACAGCAGTAAATATCGTTAATTACAAAAATCCAACCCGAAACCCCTCGAACTTTTCAAACTCTCTCTCTCTCTAAAAAAAATGACTGATCGTAGGTACACCTCGCCAACAGCATCACAAGAGGCGCGAAATAGATTAAATCACGGCCGCCTCTTCCGCCGATAATCCCATGCAAATTGTCGAAGTTAGGACCATTAGAGCGAACGCGATTTGTATTTTTATTTTTCCAAGCCGAGAGAGAGCGGGATAACGCGCATTATCGATGGCTTTGACGTACTCGCGCCGACAAAACGCGCCTCTAAGGGGTGACGTAACCCCCCGCAAGCGCGATTTATTTATTAAATCGCGCGCGGCTCCCGGCTTGATTTGCATATCGCCAGTCGGGCCTCCAAAACTCCATGTTTTCGCATTTAAAACGAGACCCGCTATTGATAAGTCATCGGACGAGCGGCCTTTTACGTTGTCGCATTATACTTCATCGACGGTTCGTATCTTGCCAAGACTTCATTTATCATCCTGATGAAACCGACGAGGCCGTTTCGTTTTCCTTTATTTGATTTCTATTTTTCTTTTTTTTTATGGGCTGAAGAAACGCGGGTGATTAGAGTGTATTGATTAAGGACATAAAAACGCATTTGTTTACATCGAATTTTTTAAACTTTTATGAGGATCGAGTAAATTGATTTATGAAGAAAAGTAACTTTAATTCCAGAAGAAAATCTATCGATCTTCGAAAAACTATGAATGTATAATTTTAAATCTATAAAATTCTATAAAGTAGAATAATGGGAGATTTGAATCATAATATGTACTTTTATTCGTAGAAGCGATTTTCTCATAAGCGATGAAAGGTAATAAAATAAAACTTGATGAAGCTTCTTAAAACATATAAATTTTATGAGTCTTACAATGTTTCATTAATTATTATGGCATCATAGCAGATTTCGTCACGCAGCGAAATAAAAGTTCTGAAAAACTATTCCTAAACGAACTAAAACTTTATTCTTCTACATAAAAATTTATTCGATAAAAAAAATTACACGCAAATAAATAATCCAAAATAGAAGCTGCTAAAATTACCTTTTCTAAAAATACATTACAACGTCAGAGACGCGTAATTAATCTCTAATGTTATGCAACGAGGCAAGCAAATAAAACACACAAATAAACAATACCGGCAGCGTTACGCATTTTTTCCCTACCATCTCTACCCTCCGCGCAATAACTCAAATCGCGATTTTTATTCTCGCGAAGAAGCCATAACTCACGAATTATTTCAAGAACTCTTAGCGGCACAAAAAATCCCAGCGAGCTCATATCGTCCTACAATGCAATGTATTTTCACGATCGTCCTTGTCTGAGATTCGCGAATTACTCACGCGCGTCCATAAAACACACGGGCCGTACCGTTTGTCTTAATTAAAGACAAACGGCGCTTGGATTAACGCGGCGAGAATCAAGAGAATGCATAAATAGCGCCTCGCAAAGAAGCCGGGCAATCCAAAATTTTTCATCCAACTTAACGTTTTTTCTCACGCTAGGCGCGAGCGCCTCCGACGACAGCGAAAAAACAACGCGCGCGCGCATCTCGTAAAACTCGGCTAGATTTATCGTCGCTCGCGTCAATAAAAACGCGAAATCAGTATAAGCCGGTAATAAAAATAAGAAGAGAAAAAAACCATCCCCGACTATGGACGAAAGACAGGCAGAAGAAGCGAGCGCGCGCAGTGATTGCCCCCGATCGGACAATATTCCTTTCCCATGGCTGTAAAATCGCCCTCCTCTATTATTTTCAACTCTCGAGGAGCGCGTTTTTTGCCGGCTTTACGATATCATTTATCTCGCGTATATACACACAGGAGTTGGCGCGCGGCGCGGACAAAGCTGAAAGAAGCGAGCGCGACGCGCAGCGCTTTTTGCTTACGCAAGCCCGTATATAGCCGGCGGTAATGGCCAAAGGAGTACACAATAGGTGGCGAGAGTGCCGCGGCGGCGCGCGAGAAAATCCGGCATTTCTCTCAGTGTGTATGTATACTTATAGGAACTGCGCTTGAGCCGCGCGCGTCTAGACTATAAGCTCTGCGCAGAGAGTTGGGCCTTTGCGAGCGTTGGTTTTAACGGTATATAATATATACGGCGCCGCTCGAAAGTGGCATTCATAATTATACGCGCGAGTTGCGCGCCGGTGGCGGGTGTATTATGTGTGTAGGATGCGCGAGCGCGCAAGGGCGCACGCGAGTTTTTCGGGCCGATCTCTGCGCGGCTGGCGCGCGAGAGGAGGTCCGGAATAATTTTAATCGGCGCGAGAGCGAGCGAGCTCGTCGCGTGTTCGCGTATGTATATAAGCGCGCTGCACTCGTAAATTACGCTCTTATGCGCTGTGTAAGCGGGGGATATATACCTCGGCTACGTAACAAGACGTTGTATATAACCGAGTTGCCGTGCGCAAGCGCAAGCGCACCCGATGAGTTATGACGAACGATTTATTTGATTTTTGACCTTCGCGCCGCGAGAGGGAGAGAGTCGATAGATGCGCAAGCGGCGATCGAAGAGTGGAATTGATTTCATACTGTGTAGTGTAATTGAATTTTTTACCGAGAGATTGTCTTGTAATGAAGAAGGAGTCGTTAAGGGGGATATTCTTTTTCGATGCTTTTCTTTTTTAGCCGTGCGCCGATTAAACGGGGGAATGGGATTTTTGCCGAGAGCCAAGCGTGTGTGGGTAAGCCGAGCCGCTCTTTCTGTCTGTGTGCGTGTCTAACGGTAGAGGAGATTTGTGACCATGTTGTTTCGGCGTTTTTATAGCTGAAACTACAATCAATTAAAATCGGATTTGTACGATGAAAGCTTACAACTACAAAAATTTTTAGAACTTTCGCGTGTATTTCTGAAGAGGATGGCTTTCTTTTTCCTTTTGATGGTTTATCGATTTTAATGTAACGCCTACCGCATCCCGATTGAGAAAATTAAATAAGATAATTCAACTACGAAAATTTTTTCGGCAAATTTATGTTTAAACCTCAGACATCTGTTAACTTTTAGCAGATTTAATAGAAAGAACAACAAAAGTGCCAGAACAAAAAGAATAAAGAAATCACAGTAACAAAATTACAATATTCCATTCATCACGCGCTGACCATATACGCTGAAAGAAGCGCTAATTGAGATTTCGCTCGGGCAATTCTATTCCTCCCGCTCTAACTGCTAACGTCTATATTCCCTTGTTTCCGGCCTCGGCGCTTTTTTCCTTGTCTGCCTCTCTCTCTCATTTCTTTCTCTCTCTCACACACTCCTCCCACTTGCCCATCACCTTCCCTTCGTGTGTGACTCCAACTTAGCTCTTTGCCGGCGGCGCGTTATATGCGCAGTGGAGGCGATTTTTTGTCGCCCCCTTTGTGAGCCTCCTCCCCACCGAGGCGCTGCCTCTTCTTCCATTGTGTACATTCATCAGCGCATTCATTCATCCAGCATGGGCATTGTCTCATCCACAAGAGCGGCTATCCTCGTACTTGAGGCCTCTCCAAGACTCGCAAGCGCGCTGGCTATTGTGTTCTGGGATTTACATTTTTTTTACGCTTGGAGCTGGGCGA
>JAPYZB010007910.1:0-11588 GCA_030522745.1 Eupelmus kiefferi | reverse complement strand
GATTATTGTACTAGAAAAATATTGTGAGCTCACTTGATATTTTTGTGCCGAATATACTTTAAAAAATATTAACGTTACTCTTTTTTCTAGTAAAACTTATTTATAATTAACGTAAGTGCTACTATATTTATAAGTGTTTTGTTAACATATACGTAAATTGTTCTAATAACTAATAAATAGTACAATTTACTATAATTCTAGTTTTTATTGCCAGAATTTTTTTTACTAGAGATTCTGGTTTTTCTAACTCACTAGGAGAGACCCAGGCCTCCGGATCACGGATTTTGCTCAAACTTGAGGATATGATTCTAGGTAACAAAATATGAAGAAAACCAAAATTTTAGACTCTAACGCTTTAAGAATTTCAAGTTATTAATATATTTATCTGCATTTAAAGAAAAAAATGAAATAAATGCTATTTTTCAAATCTTTTTCATATAGCTAAAAAAAGTCTTGTTTGCCTCTATAAGTACAAAAAATTGAACTATAAGAAACGAGCTTTCATGTGGTTATTACAGAATTTAAATATCCTCCCCCCCCCCCCCAAAAGTTATAACAGTTTTAAGTTAAACAACGAAAATGTACCTAAATTGTAGCTCCAATGTTGCCCATATTTTATTTATGTTTTTATGCCTAACTGCAAACTGTTATCACTTTTGGGGGGAGGGGAATATTTTAATTCTGTAAAAACCACATGAAAGCTCGTTTCTTATAGTTCAATTTTTTGTAATTATAAATGTAATATATATATATATATATATATATATATATCAATAACTTGAGTTTCTGTTAGTCTAAAATTTTCGTTTTCTTCATATTTTGTTACCTAGAATCATATCCCAAAGTTTGAGGAAAATCCGTGATCCGGAAGCCTGGGCCTCTCTCCTAGTCAGAGGATTTTTCTCAGTGTACTTAATTAATACAGTTGTTTATCGTATTCTTTTCTATTGCTCTGGTTAGCTATAGTTAATAACATTTACTATTAATTTACTATACATTTTTCTAAATGGATCCTAATTGGATTCGTATTTGCAACTCGAACGAATAACTTTTTTCATTTCTAGATTTTAGAATAAGTAATAATGTATAATGATATTTATTTCATATTAATGTTGCGCGAAAAATCTAGGTCAATCGAAAGACATGTATAGAGGTCCTTTAGGATGAGTGAGCGAGCGAGGGAGAGGGAGAGCTGGGAGAGAGCAGAAAGGTGGCGCGCGAAAGCTTATACTATTGGTATAGTAAGTATATAAGCGTGTGCTCGTCTGCCGTCGGAACTCGGAACGGCAACTGGCAAGTTAAGCGCGCGTCGAAGAGCATCGCCGGCGGCTCGGCAAATAAGGCAAAAGGAGCCAAAGCAGCAGCGGCGATTCGTGTTTGTTATGACACGCAAGCCTGCACCAGTCGCGCGACAGGGCCGCTATGCACATCATAAAGGGACTAAAAGTAAGGGTTAACAGAGAGCTCTGCCTCCTCATCAGGCTATATCCTCATGTCTTTGCAGCTCGAAATATGCGCATCAAGGATATGCGGAGAAGGTGTCGAGTGCAGTCGAGAGAACGAGCGAGCGAAAGGTGGCCAGCTCTCTAACCCCGCAAGCGCAAGACTGGGCAGTGCGGCCCAACTGATTTATTGCCAAACAACCGTGCTTCGCCGGGACACTTTCGAATTAACAGACCTCACACTTTACTATTTACAAACACATTTTTACTTATTATTTTTGCCTCATTTATATAAATCTGCAGCAGTAGCTATAGGCAGAGTCTCGATCTTTAAACGGAATTATCTCCTCATTTCGATACATAAATGATTTCATATGTAGCTATATAGGTAAAGTGTGTGTGTGTGTGTGTGAGCGAAGAGCGTCCACGTGTGTAGCGCATAGCAAAACACACACACACAACAAGTCTATTAGCTGCGACAAGTCCTAGTATCGAATGAAATGAAGCTTCAAGGCCAAGTTTCGCGCTGCAGCCTTGCCAAAACTCGCTCGCCTCTCCAGTCCTGCACAGCCATCGCAGGCAGATAGAGAGGGGGTGGGGCAGTGCACTTTGAGCGTGTATATATAGGTATATATTTAAGGGGGCGCTTGGGCGCGAGTCATAAAATCAGGCGAGAGCTGTGAGTGATGTCGGTGACAGCCGCGCCGGCGGTCCTCCCCCGATCGCGCGTGTCGGTCCGTCGGGCGCAAGCGAGAGCGCTATTACTCACCCGCGCGAGAGCAGCAGCACCAGCAGCACACCAGCAGCAGCCGCGGCGCCGGCTATGCGTCCAACCCCCTCCGACCAACTGAATACCATTCAAAGTTCCAAGCTGCAGCAGCCACCGCGCCACCGCGCTCGCGACCTAATTCTCTCCTTCTCCCACACCCCCCTTTTCTCTCTCTCTCTCTCTCTCTCTCTCTCGCATACTCACACACCCACAAAGGCTTGAACTCACTCGATCTGCAGCTGCACTCTCTATATACGCCGTTGCCGCCGCCTCATCAGCTGATCCTCACCTATTAACTAGTTTCAATATGAATAATAATAAAAACAATATTAAAAAATTACAGTTACCATTTGTTTTTTTTATTTTTATCCAATCTTGTACGTTTACAAAAATTTAATGAAACATTAAAATAAATAATAAATAAAAGTACAAATAAAGGACGCCATAATGTATTTGAATAGGAGCTACACACTTGGCTCGTGTAATTTTATACACATAAATTTACAGTGTGTTCGAAAATACTTGAAAACTTGTTCGTATAAAAGCAAAATGTTAATAACAATTAGGAAAACTGCTGCGATTCCACGAAAGCAGTATTAGGATTCTAAAGGATTCTATAAAGGATCCCGGAAAAAAGAGAAAAACACAGATTGACAGAAAAAGTGAAGCAAGAAAGAGGCAAAAGAAAAAAAAGAAAAATTAAAAAAGGAAAAATAAAACAAACGTTGCTCTAGAAATACTCGGAGCCCTCGAAAAAGTAAATTTACTCAATCTGCAGTTTGCTGTTGGGTAAAGAACACAGTGAAGAGCGGCAGCAGCAGCAGCAGAAGCGACGGGCAGAAGAAGAAAACACGTGTGTGGAGCCGAGCAGGACTGCAGAGGTGCGCGCGCGCGAGGATACGTCGTCGTCGGCGTAGCGCTACGGCAGAGCAAGCAGGCAGGCTGCAGCCGGCGGCAGGCCGCAGCCTCGGCGGCGGTATAGCCGGCTCGTGGTGGGGCAAGAAGCGGCCAAGCCAGAAGTAGGCAGTGGTATAGGCAGCGGCAACGCTTGGAAGCGAGAGCTTGATACGGCCAAGGCTTGCCGAGCAAGAGAGACAGCGCAAAAGTTGCCAAGTTGAGCAGCAGGCGGCGCCAGGGGTAGCGCAGCTCGGCAGCTTGCTAGCGTGCGTCCTCGTCTGATATACACACACACACACACACACACACACACACACACACACACACACACACACATGCACAGGGCTTGCCGAGGCTGCCTAAAGGCGAGCAGCCCGAGAGAGAGAGAGAGAGAGAGAGAGAGAGAGAGAGAGAACGAGCGAGAGGTGGAAAGAGCGGGAGAGAGAGAGAGAGAGAGAGAGTAAGAGGGAGAGAGGTGAGACTAGCCGGGCGGCCGGGGCCAAGCGATGGCGGCGCTGCGCGATTCGTCGCTCGGCCGGCGTGGCGCCAGGGTCGGTAGGCGGCGAGAGCGCCGATTGGCTCGAGCCGAAGAGGGCGTACCGGCTGCGCCTCCCACTCCCGAGCGCTGTAGCTCGCGCTGATTGACAGTTAGCGAACGACTGCGGACGGCGCAGGATCCTTAAACTCCGCTCGCTCGGCTCGCTCTCGGCTCGCTCTCGGTTCGACTTTGCGCTGCCTGAGCGAAGAGGCAAAATACACGAGCGCGCGCGCGCGCACCTCTGTCAGGCTGCTGCTGCTGCTGCTGCTGCCGCCGCCGCCGCCGCCTCCGCCGCCGCTGCTTTCCTTCGTTTACGTTTACGTTTTCGCGCGCAACCGCGTCTCTACGCATCACTACTGACCTGCAGCTCGGCTGCTACTTTCGATCGTCTTCTTATCGAGCAGCGTTGCTCTACATCGACGCATCCAATAGACAGCTAGACAGCTGCCAAGTCGCCGTCGCTCTCAAAGCAGAAGAGCAGCAGCTAGTTGCTCGTGCGCTGTGTGAACGTGAGAAAGCCCGAGAGAGAGAGAGGAAGGGCGAGCGCACAGTGATCGTATAGCCGGTATATACCACGCGGTACTCTCTCTCTCTCTCTAGTTTCTTCAACGTCTTGCTTTTGGAGACGCAAGTGGGGCCCAAGTGTCTTTTGCTGAAAAGTATATACAACTAATAGAGAGAGAGAGAATAACAAGTTGCAGCAGTCGAAAGATCAGAGAAAGTTTCTTCTCTCTCTCTCTCTCTCTCTTCTCTCTCTCTCTCTCTCTCTGTAGAAGCAAGCAAGTCCAGCCGGCGGAAATATGCTCGGGAAAATCGGCTAAACGGCTCTACGGTTCAAGTGAAAATAAGTTGAGAATAAGTTTAAGTGCAAGCAGCCGCGCATACATCTGATATGCCAAGCAACAACTGAGCTAAGGAGCGTGAAGCGTGCAACATTCACGCTCAGTGTGCGGGAAAAGTGTGGCCGTTTTTCATTGTCGGCTGTCGATCAAGTCGAGGTAAATCCTCGATTGGAGAAACGAGGATGAGGAGGCACGATTCCTGTTTGTCGTTTAGCTTGTTGTCTTGGCGAGCTCTTGTCTTTCCCTACTGACGTCAAGCTACAACGAAAGCGCCAAGCCGAAACTTTAATCGAACCAGCAGCCTAAAGTGCATTGACAGTAGTTGGCCCGTCGCTTACAGCCAGGCGCTTCGAGTGATACATATATACATACATCTACATCTACATCCAGCCGACGGGAGCCTCTTGCCTTGTCGTCCCTTTATATAGGGCTACACAAGCATCATCCAATTCTTTTCCGAGTTTCTTCGGATGCGTTCAGCGTTACGTGCCCCCGCGACTACGACGCGAGTGTGTTAAATTAGTGACATAGAATTCGAGGCATTGCAAGCGTGCAAGCTTCCGCAACGTGTGAAGAGAGTAAAGAAAGAGAAGACAGTGTTTTTTCAGTGAGAGCCGAGAGGCCCGCTTGTCATTTTTCCCGGGGAAAATACAGCCGCTACGGTGGCTCAGCACGCAGAGTTCCCCGGCGCGGCCAGGGCTTTCATGGCGCAGCCCAGGGGGGTAGGTGTCTTACATTCAATTTTTATCATCTTACTATTATCATTATTATTAATTAAAACTTTTTGCCTCTTCTGATGCGCACTTTATACCAAAGTCATATGCCTTTTTTCTTTCTTCTCAAACATTAAACGTTTAACCGAACGATAGACAGCGCGCTAGTCGGCTTCCGTCGGATCGATCACTGCTCAATCTCTCGGCGCGCCTTACATTAATTTTCAGTCCATTTCGACTACATATATATATATAAGCATATTTCTAAGAAATACTTGCAAGTCTGTTTATGTAACCGAGTTTCAATTTTCGTGCGATTCAAGAGGACGCGGACCGGACAGTTTTGAAATTACTAGTAGTTGTTGTTACGCTCTTGCGCAGATTAGACTAAAATATTGCTAGCTTTACTAGTGTAGAAAAATTTTAAACTTGGATAATGGATGAGTATACTGAATTATCTTGCTCAAAACAAAATACAGTTTGGAGGCCTGTAGACCTTAGTGTAAGTAACCTCATTTATAATTGATATACCTATACACTTTCATGGAACAAATAAATCATTGTATTTTCTCGGCTTCCATTAAAAGTTACATTTTCAGAGCATTCATTTATATTTATCATTCTATTTTAACATAATGATTTTAAAACAGAAAACTATGTTTTCAAGTAATATTAACAAAGTTATTTTAGATCATAAACTTTTGATACTTTTGCTGCTTCGGAACAAGTCAAGAGAATTATCTGTATTACGAAAATGTTGTGCTTCTCACAATACTGCGCGCGTCTACTGCTTACCGTATCGACTCAACCAATTTAACAAATCATTATTCATTCTAAAACCTATTTCTCAAAATATAAAAACTTATTTATCGAATTTAAATGAATGAAAAATTTTGATGAAATAATTATTGCTATATTTAAAATTAGTTTGTTCAAAAATCAATAGAAAATAGAAAGTTATCAGTTGGGCGTCTAGAAAGAATTCGTAATTTGTAATTTTACCAAAAATTTTCAAGTTTCATTGAACTCGAACAAGCGCGCGGGGCAGAGGCCCTCGTCAAGCGTCACGAGATAAACGCTATCGTACAACGGCTGGCTCAACTCATATACTTACGCACGACTGTATCCAGTGCGAGTATGTTTACATCGCACTTGCCGATTGACTATACATATAGCGCTAACGCGTCGCGAAATAATGGAGCAGCATAAAGTCAAAATTCATCCATCTGCTTTCCGAGCATCCGAAATATATCTCAAATTCAGTCTCTCATTTTCTAGAATATTTATCGTAAATGAATTTATAAATTTTTTCGGAGAAGCCTCTCGTCGACAATTATTTAATCCTCCTTAAGCAACACACGGCATTTCAAACTAATGTAAACAAAGCTTTTTAAAAAGTCCTGTTCTTCATGTCTCGATAATAAATAAATAAACAAGTAAATAAAATAAAATGAAATAAAAAAGCAGAGCAAGAGAGCTTTCGGAAATGGCCTGAAATGCACATGTAGCGTTGAGGATAAGTGTTTTAGAGCGGTTCTTGGAAGCGATCTCGATCGTCTCGCGCACGCGATCCGCGAGTGACAAGAATTTCAAGAATCATTTAAAGGCTCGGCTGCCGTCCCTGTAGGAAGAAGAACGAGTGTGAGAGAAGGAAAGAATAAGGAGCAGAACTAGTCTGCTGCTTTGCTCTCGGTGTTGTTTCGCGCGCGGCAGTGCAGGTATATCCACGCGCAGCACCGACGGAAGAATAAACGGCTTCGCGCCCAAGCGACAAGAGAGAGGCGAGCCGAGCCGAGGCGATTCCATGATTTGTTCCGCCGCGATCCGAGAAATTCGCGCCTCGTTCCCTGAACGAGCGCAATTATTAAAGATTTGAAATTTTTTCGAGAGCTGCTAAACTCTAAAGTAGCTAGCAGCCGAAGCCACCGTGCCTAAATAAAAAGCTTGCTTAGGGGCAAGTCTGCAATCTGACGATTTTATTTTTTATACGTATGCTCGTTGCGCGCACAAGCCTAATTGCCGGGAATCCAACTTTTTAAACTTTTCTTCAAGATTGAGTCCTTTGCTGCGTTCTGTTTTCGTTAGAAATTGTTAACGAGGACGTGGTCGTCTTGGCTCCTTTAGCTGTCAAGAGCCGAGGATTTTCTCCTGCATGCCTGATTAGTGCTTCGGATAAAGTTAGTTTTTCTTCTATTGCGATACTTCTATTTTCAAGCAAATAACGAAAAACTGATTCTGAGTGAACAAGACGACGATTTAGACGATTTAGAGTGACGTCTAAAGTGATTCCGCGTAAGGACAAGTAACGGCATTACGGCAGTTACGAGTTGTTGGATTAAAAATTTTCCATCATTTGTAGCGCGAGAGAAAAGGTGCGATTTACCTGCACATGATACGGAATATTTTTTTTATAAAATCTCACCAGTTACTACATATTAAATTAATAATAGTCGATAAAAGTACAACTGATTAGTTGGAAAATGAAATGCAATCTTCTGAAAACGCATGCTGCACCGTTTCCTACTGTTTACAGAATTTCCAAGTGCGCGCATTCTTCATTGACCAATAAATTATAAAGACGGGCACAATCAATAATTATTCAAGTGCAGCTCGGCGGCTCGATGCGAATCGTCTTGCAAATTAATAAATCGATAGCTTTTTCTAAGTGTTTGAGGTGAAAATTTGCCGCACAGGCATTTAAAACATGCCCTCGTGCAGAATACAATTGATATTCAAGTTTTATTTAAGAGTAAGCGAAAATAAAAAATAAAGAGCGACGAGTGCAGCTTTGTGTCCGTACACGTTCATTGCTATTCTCTCTTTCTCTTATTCTCTCAACGGTACAGAGTGAGATGACGTTTCGATTAGGATAAGCGAGCGGAAAGTGCGATGCGATGTCGCGAGCATAGTCCTCGTCGCGCCGATAAAAGGGAATTTGAATAAAGTTACTTTATCGTGATCGATGATAAGACCTGCAGCCGCCGCGGTGTGCGCGACCGTCCCTCTCTCTCTCTCTCTCTCTCTCTCTCTCTCTCTCTCTCTCTCTTTTATGTTTTCTTTGCGTGCTTTTAGCGGTTGCTAATTTTTTTCCTTTGCAATATGCGTCGACGCTGCCTGGAATTCTATAAAAAATTTACGAATCTAATAGATTTATGCCGCTATCGAAGCTGCGTCCGCCGGCTTAGCGCGAGCTTCTTTACACGAGCGTTGCTTTCTTTACGGACAAATGCCGGCCTTGCCCGGCTGTTCCCGCTCTATTCTCTTTTCTATTGTGATGACAATTTTTGTCGTCACTCGTCAGTTTCGATCTTTCAACGTGCCGGGTGTAAAAGCCTTATCGAAAGCAAATATTAGACTTGCTTATCTCGCTATTCTAATTGACTTATAACTACAATTATTTTCCTAGTACGCGCTCAGAAAAATCCATTTACGGAGTTATGCCGAATTATAATATTATAATTTGACAAGTTCAGTAGTTTTCAAAAGATTTATAATATTATTAAAATGAGATATTTAAATGTGTATCAAGCACAGAGTAAAAAAAATAGAAAAAAATTGCAACAAAAAAAAATATTTACAAAGCTTATTAAAAGATTTTTGAGAGTTAATAATTGTATGAAATTTGTGAAAATATAATGGTGCAAAGTTTATTTTGATAAAAAATGTTCAACACTAGAGTTGTGCGATGATACATCAGTTTATGCATAGTAAAAAACCTTGTGTTTAATGTAATTTAAAAGAAGAACACATAAATATTATGTTAAATACGTAAACTCACAGTGTCAAAAGTACAAATTATTTGTGTACTTAAATTTACGAAAATAACGTAAAAAAGGTGAAATAAGTAGGTATTTTTGTAGTCATTTACAACAATTTTATGTATTAAATTAACTGCGAGAAGTAACTAGAGAAAATTTGTGTAGCTGGACGAAATTCAACATAAATTTTATGTTCTTTTAGGCTTGCTAACTTTTGCAAAACAGAGATGAGGCGAGCGTTGGTATAGAGAAAAAAAAGTGAAAAATGATAATTATCCAGTGTAGAGTTTAGGTAAAATAACAAGCTTGTCCCTTGGCCCAGCTCTCAATCTCAAGCATCTCAATCTCAATGCTCACACGCTTGACCTCTCAATCCGAACGAGACTTTCCTCTCTCTTGCTCTCTCTCTCTGTCTCTCTCTCTCTCTCTCTCTCTTGCTCTCTTGCTCTCTTCTTCCCTTAGGCTTCTCTTTTCTTTTCTCTTGGTATCGTAAAATTGCGCGTGCGTGCGGAGCTCGCGAAATCCCCGATGATGTGGATTGCGTGTGCCCTTGCGCGAGAGCGAGCGAGAACCGGCCAACTGCATAATATTCCCTCGCTCTCCCTCCCTCCCTTGATTCTGGTGTAGGTATATATAATTCTCTTATAGCGCGTCGACTCTCCTCTGCAGCGATTGCAAGCTCAACGATTCTCCGTGCTCTACGCAACTATATATCTTTACAGCTTTTTCATCTCTTTTACTTACCAATCAATTTTTTACTACCTGTTTGATAGAGCGACAAATCGCTAGATTGATACGATAAATATTAATGTAAAGTGTCTTTAATAGTTTACTCAGTTTTTAAGAATAATGTATTTGTCAATTGAGTTTAAAAGTAGGTTGTTCTCCTGCATCGCGTGTAATGATAAGTTTTTATTATGTGCGCTAACTTTATCAATAAAGTTATTTAATGAACTTTGGAAACTTTCTGACACACTTTTTCTAGTCGACCGTACAGTTTGATAAAAATATATACTGAAATATTTTATCAAGAAATTTTAAATTGCTCATAATATAAAATTAACATATCGCTATGTGCTCACTCATCATGGAGAAAATTATGATTTTTAAAAATACACAAATGCTGCTGATTAAACAAATTATGTTATATATACTTCAGCAACAATTAATCACGTTCAATATATAAAAGATTTTTAAGCTTTTCCGTCGAGAATGTAGTTGTTGAAATTTTTACAGATAAGCCAATTAAACAAACTATTCTCGGAATTCGTAGTGAAACTTGTTTGCCGTCAGAACAAGTCTTTTCTACCTTCGACAGCCGAATAACTTCTTTCAATTGAAAGATAGCCAAACAAGTGTTCTCTCATTTACCTAAATTTTATATTAGTTACACGCTCAACAAACATGATCACCTCGTCTTTTTTATGCGCATTATGATTAACAATTTTTTCGACTGGCTTTTTCCTGACCTGACAGATACCGAAAACTGAAAAATCACTTGATTAAAGCGCCTAAGATGTTTAATTATTGCTGAATTTTTCATCATCATAAGTGAAGCGAAAGAAAAGACTATTTTTATTGTATTCAACTGCAAAGCATCTAACTTGTATATTTTCAGTGTGTGTACATTATGAACTTCTGTCACTAATCCGTATCATATCTTTCTAATTAATTATATAAACCTGTCAAATTATTCAAACACGTACCTACATATTTATTCTATTGCCTCGTTAGTCTCTCGTGTCTCATGATCCATGGAAATGAATTCGAAACTTTGTTTCCCTTCTCGACTATACCGTCTCTAGAAATTTCACAACTGGAATGAAATTATTCGCTTAAAACTAGCTCAACATTCAATATAATGATGATGATCTTTTACTTTATCAACTTGGAATCCTCGTGTCAAATGAACAAATCAATTTTATGAGAGCTATGTAAATTTGCTTTCCTTATATTTGCTTGCCCGCTTGTTTTCAACAATTTTCCGCAAATAACGCAACTCGTCACTGATCTCTGTTAATAAATATTCACGAGGTTGCTTTCGCCTGAACAAATTTTTTCTTTCCCTCGCCCTCACGGCAGCTCGGTCTCTGTAAGGATCGCAAATTTCTATTTGATTGAGAACGACAAAGAAGCTGCTTCTACACATGGATATAGCTGCAGTTCCAAGATGTCTTCATGTACATAGATTTCATCAGCACCTACGCTATTCTAAAAAGAAAATGCTTTTAATTTCTCCTTATTATGTACAAGCTATTTAACAAACAAAATTTACTGCTGTAGATTGCCTATAGCATTGCCAACATCCGCCTAGGATATTAGAATATGCACCTTCCTTCATACATCTTCTGTCTCTTGCCTATGCAAATAAAAATAATAAATTCTCCTTTTAATCAATACTGTGTAAAAACAAAGTTTAAAAGATATATCGCGCTGTATGAATATAGATCGTAAATTTTGTAACATAGCCTAATATTTTATAATTTAACAGTCGGAAAAGTAACCAACTGTTAACGTTAAATGCTCGCACGATTAAATAGATTCCTCGGCTACAGACTTGAGAACAGAGAACGCCTTATCTCAAACTGCCTAATTTATATTAAAGGGCGTGCTGCAGCGCCCAGATTGG
>JAPYZB010007907.1:0-12916 GCA_030522745.1 Eupelmus kiefferi | reverse complement strand
TCAAATTTAAAAATCTCCAGCCCAGCAATATTTCCAAAACCGGCAATCATTCCCATACCTCGATCCATAAATTTTTTCAGCATTTCCTCCCATCCCTCCCGACGCGGTTTGAATAATCAGCGCTCTATTTTTCCAAAAACCGATCGCGAACAAATGCCCTTCATCAAACGCTCAAATAACCAGCATTCACCGCTACCATTCCCCCACCCTCCCTCTGCAAAATTATTAAGCGTACATAACGTCCAGCCGAAAATCTCATCGCATCAATAATGCGCGTCGGCGTGCCAAATGAACTGTAAATTTCGGCGGAACGTATAGAGCACATCTTTCCAGCCATATTTCAAATCGCTGCTCGGCCGACGTCTATATATACCCACAGAGCTAGCAGCAAAAGCGAGAGGGAATCGTGGAATAGAGATAAATAGACGATATCCAGAGGGAGCGCGCGCAGTGAGAGAGCAGGAGGAGAAGCTCGCTTGATTAACGAATTCGGTCAACCTTGAAAAGGGGTGCCCGGGGCTACTGCTAACGATATTGGCCTGAGCTACGCGCACCCGGGGATTCTCCTTAGTATTTGCATTGGATAATTAGCCATTAACTCGTTATATGCGCCCGGCCGATGATGGCCCTGGATATATATATCGGCTCTCTTTCGAGCTCCATTGCCCCCGACGTTTATTAATGATGGCCCATATGCGATATCCCCCCCGCGCGTGTCCGTTGCATTTTTAAGCCACCCCCTCACCTTATGCCTATTTGCACCCTCCTTCGGAGGAGCCCCCAAATGCGTGGGTGCATACACGATAAGCCGAGAATATTTTCAGAGCCGTGAGTCCGATATGACATTAATCTCGAGCGAGAACGTCGCGCATAAATATTTCAGCGAGCCGCGTTGTATTTGCCGGAATTTCGAGAGAGTATACACACGTCGAGGACGCCAACGATCAATCAGGCCGCGTTTAACGGCGCGCCGATACGCGTAATCCCTGACGAATGTTAACTTTTTTTTTCCAGCCCCCCTGCAAAGCTTGTCCACCCCTCGATCGTCATGCCACCTACCCGGTATACGGCTTTCTTTGTGTACACGAGTGTATATATTCAATTTCGTGAGCGAATCAATACCGGAGCGTTAAGTTACCGTGGCGAAGGCGCGCACTTGAGCCCGCGAGATGCTGGAGGCCATTAATCAAGAAATCCGCAACAAAGGACGATGCACCGGGCGCAAAAAGTGGCCACCCTCTCGAGGACGATTCATTAATCGAGCTGCTCGGAAAAAGAGCCAGCGATCTAATCATCGAAATGCTCGCTCTCCACCCTGCCGAAAAAGAGCAGAAGGCATACCCACGGTCACAAAATCGAATCACACTCCCTCATATACCATCGGGACTAAAAAACGAATAGAGCTTCTATACACTCTCTCAGGCTCGACAGCCTCCTAATAGGCAACTCAGACTACATACATACACTCAGCCGGGTCCTCCTAATGGCTCGTTATACCGAATGCGAGTGCCTATCAATATAGATTCGGGCCGGGGCGTCGTCGTCGTCGCAGGAGGCACTCGGAACGCGGGCGCGAGGGGTAATTACTTTGTGCTCGACGCGCCCTTACTCTCTGTGTGTGAGCGCGCGCAGAGAGCTAGTACCTAGGTAAAGTCTGCAGTAGCGAGAGAGCTGCAAGTTCGCCGTGGAGGAGAGAGAGAGCGAGATCGATAGCTCAAACGTGCGGCCGCTTTCGGCGGCGCGCATCGATTAATATCGACGAGAGGGCTGCTCTCTCTCTCTCTCTCGACTACCACCCCCGCAATAGCCGGATACCTCGGCGGTAATTAGTCATGCCGCCCCTCCCTGCGCGCCCACTCCACTTCTGCCGGCGCACTTCGGCCTGTCTTTCCTCGGATTTCTAGGATTTTCGTGAACGCAGCTCGATTTTAAGGGAGATTTATACAGCGGGGAGTCGCGACGAGCGATTAGGTGCCGTGCGTGGAATATAGCTGCAATTTTAGGCTGATTTACGAGTAGGTGGGTTGTTGAGGAGAGCGAGAGGTATAAGTCGTTTTTTCAGTCGTTAGAAGGCGTGTGGGATCGGTGAATGCGCACTCGTCGTGAATGAGAATTCCGCGATATAATTAGGTGATTAAAATGTTTCGCCTCGGCCAGACGAGAGGGAGACCCTTTTCGCGCCATTAAGCAAATTAAAACTCCCCCGCACAGAGAAAAAGGCGCGCAACCACGCGAAAAAGCCTCTCATAACGCCTTTGATTACACGCGTAACTCGCTAAAGAATTTCTTTGCGCGTGCGCACGCGCGCCTCTTAATTATTACGCCGTGGCGCGCGACAATTGAAAGTCGCGGGCAGGAAAAGAAAACGGAAAGCCGCTGGAATTTCGCGAGGCGCGAGAAAAATTCTCCTTGACACCAGAAGTAGTGAGTTTTACGTAGCCTCTTCGTTCGGCATTGCCTCATCTTTTTTTATTTCGTTCGCGTTGTTCAAAATCTCTTGAAACGCTCAAATATTTGCCGAACGATGCCCATTGACTAATTTGACTCTCTCGAGCGCGTCACAATGGACTTTCATTATTTCCCGCGGCCGTACGTCTCGATGTTTTTTTCGTGCTCCTTTCTTGTCGCTCTTTATCAATATTGGCGCTTCAAATTGAATCCGGCCGGTCTTATCGCTGTTGAGATTTTTTCGCGGAGATGGGAGAGCCTTTGACGGCGCTTTTTAAAATTGAACGACGGCGAGGACGCGTTTTTTTTTTAAGGTCTCGGTTAATGAGAATCGATGGGACGGTTTGTTTAAACGAAACTATTAAAGGAAGAAATTGGTTTTTTATGGAGATTGAAGGCAACGTTTGTATGAGTTTATCATTATGCAATATTAATGCCTAGGAAGAGGCGTTGCAGTAAGTTGGTACGGTTGTTTTACGAAGGTAAGAAAATTGAAATTCTAAAATAATTTTCTTTCGTTTACATTCCAGCGCGATGTCGCTCTCTTAATTTACGAAGCGATGGCTCATTTAATATAAACTTGACCAAGGTAAATGTTATACTTTAGTCAACGTGATATTTATCAGAATATTTGCCTGACTCAGCTTCTTTGAATTCAGCGCTTATAATAGCGCTAGATAAGATTCTTTCCTGAAGAATAAAGGGAAATCACTCAATTAAATTCTTCGAGCTGAAAAAGTATCGAAAACAAATACACTTTCCATCCATCTAACGGTACCCTATAAAAACTCTCCGATAAATTCGACGCATCCTGCTGTAAACACGCGTTTAAAAACGCATTCTTTCAATTCCACGACGACAAAACAGCTCGTTTCCTGAAAACGATCAATTTTCATTGTTGCCGGACACGCACATACCCCGGCGATAAACGTTCCTTCTTCGAATTTGAAAAATCACACGGTAAAAAGTCCACGCGAACTCTAATAAGTGCGTTTAAAAAGTTAGACTGCAGCGCGCCTCTCGCAACGGCGTAGCTGTCCGTTATAACTGTTAAACGTAAGGAAAAAAAACACGGGAACTTTGAAACTAGCAGCCGGTTTGTCAGCGTCGGGTTGCGTGCGTTTCTTTCGAATTATGAAGGAAGAAACAAATATCGTCGGTGAAAAATTAAAAATAACGGTACTGCTTTTTGTAAATAGACTATTTTTAAGTGGCGCGAGAGCGCAGGAGGCGAGAGAGATGGCGAGCGGAATTTCGAAAAGCGACTGTCAGCGCGTTGCGTTTTTCTTGAAATTGTATTAAAGTAGTTGTTCGGCGCTAAGTAGAATGGAACGCCATAATTTCATTGCTTTTTACTCCGGCGCGCTCCTCGGCGCTGTGGAGTAACGCTTTTTCGACATTTTTCCGTGATTTAATCGCAGTTACATTATCCGCTGTCCCAACAAAAAAACGCGACGTTTAATATTAAAACTAACGCTTTGTGCTCGACAATATTTTTCAAAAATACCGTTCGCTTGTGCCGACAGTTCCGTTGTCATCGCGCCTAAAAATTCTTTTGCGATTCTTCGGAAAAATAAAAAAAGCTTTCGGCCGCAACAGCACTTCACTCTTCGCGCGCGAAATAAAATTTTCAAACTGCAGCCATACGAGAAGGACAAAAAGCAGCTCTACACTCTCTATCCCGTATTCCCGTTTTTCCTTGATCTCCCTATATACACCACCAAAATCACTTTCCTAAACATCTGATCAACATCCATCACCCACACAAACACACATCGCTTCCTTCCACGAAACGCAAATCAGCTATTAACTTTCCGTCGAGCATCGCACGTGAGCCATCACCGCCGCTCTTATACATAGGGGAACTATCCATGTCGTCGTATAGCCAGACTCACCCGTCAACGTTTTCAGGAACTCAGCGTGGCCGGTGCAGTAAGCCGATCTCCTCTCGACGACACGCGTCTTGGAAGTCGAAAGCAAGAGATTCAAGAATCCAAGCGTCGTCACACGATACACACACGCGTATATCCTTTCCTCGCGCCTTCCTCAGCATCTGCGCCGCTGCTGCGCCGGTAACACAACTCGCGGCCGCACGTCCTGGCACTCACTTGTCGCACCGCACAGCCTTACGATAATATCACACATAATCCACATCGAAGAAAATCAGCGGAAAAAAAATTTTGAATTAATTTTTTTTCTAACGAAGCGCGCGCTCGCGATCGAGCGTCTGGAGGGTCTCGCGTAGCGCAGGGCCGTAGTGTGTGCGCAAGGAGGCGCACGTAGGAGCCGACTGGCGCTCGTAGCGAGCGAGCGAGAGAGCCTAACCGGCACAATGAGCACCGCGCGCATAGGAGGCCATCTGTCGACGCTTTGGAAATCGCTGCGCCTGCCTCGGCTCTCTCTCTCTCTCTTCGTGCACACGCGAGGGTCAGGCCTATACTATATAGAAGAGGGGGAAGAACGAGGAAAGGGAGAGTGGGAGACGAGAGCGGAGTGAGAGACCAGGTAGAGAGAGCAGGTTCGAGGTGAAAACGAAACGCGAGAGCGAGTTTTGAAAGACTCGCGCGCGTGTGTATAGCGGTGAGTTCGCAGTTTTTCGAGCTAAGAGAGGAGGATTTTCCCCGGGCGCGAGGGGCTAGCGCGTTGTTTTTCTTTTTTTTTAAATAATCTTTCTCCGGAGGTGTTTGTGGTCGCTCGGGAGGTGAATAAAAGTCGGGGAGGATTACGCTGCGGAAGTTGACTTTGGGACTTGGAGAATTTTTCGACGGGGGAGCGGAGTGGGGGAGGGGAAAATCTTGTTTGGCCTTCTTTTCGTTGCGTGTTTATGTTGAAAACTTGACTGACGAATTATTTCGTGGCTCAATAATTCATCGGGCGCTTTTCCTTAAGCCGCGTGATCGCTCACTGTATAATTTAAATGTAAAAGTAAAGATTCGACTAAAGTATTTAAATCGACGTTCCATATGTAAAATATTCAAATCATCTCTACACATAGCTCACAAAACTACATCAATTGCCACACACTAAAATACCATTTCCAGCAGCCAGCGCTTATTTAAAAACGGTAGCCGGCACTCGGCTAATCAGCCGAGCCGTACATCACCCGCAACCCAAAAAATACCTTTTGCACCCAATAAAATCCTCGTTACACAATCCGCGTAAATCATCTCCGAACACAAGAGCGAAACAGGTGCGCGGCAATTCGCAGACAGAGCCACCACCAGTTCCACAGAGGGCCCCTGCAACGTTGTAAATCAGGCCCATTGCCAATTTCACCAGCAGCGCAGCGGCTATACCTTTTACCTGCTCTCCCTGGGCTCAACTAAGCCTCCATTACTCCGCAATTATGCTAGGCCAGTACGACCTCGCGTCTGTCCTCTCTGACAATGCCGTAACCGGGCGATTTCTCCAGCTGCGCGAAGAAAGCCTATATAGCCGAAGAAGAAGAAGAAAACTCGCGCGAGAGAGCACAGGAAGGTAAAATCGAGGGCCCGGTGTGCAGTGCGGGCTCGTAAAAGAGCCGAGCGGAAACCTGCCGCCGCCGCTCTGTGTATAGTTAGGAGAGAGGAAGACGCGCCGGCTCGTGTTTTCTATTATACGAGCGCGCTGCTGCAGCGCCGGACCATCATAGCCTTGGCCTTGTTGCCGTAATGAGTCGACGTATATACTCGCTTCTTCGTGTTTCTTTCCATTTTTTTTTTAGGTGAGAGGGCAAAGTGTTGATGCTTTTTCACAGTGAGACAGTTTTGTCAGAGATGTTGTACTCGAGTAAAATTTGGTGCGAATTAGTCACTTTCGTGCTGGTTTGGAATTGCGTTTTCAGAGTCGTCGCAGCGTTTTGTCATTTTTTAAGCACCGGTGCGTGCAGCTTTGGGCGATGCTCACGGATGTGGACGCGTTTGTGCAGCGATGTAATCTTAAAGGGAAGTTATTATGTAGTTTTCGTTGGTATTGTGCCGACGAGTGAGGCCGAAATTGGGCATTTCCTCTTTCAAATGCGCGTGATGCAGTTGGACAAAAAAATGTGATTTTGACATTTATTTTTTGATTTTTCGGCCGGTGAGCGATGTGCGTGCGGCAAAAAATCAAAAACTTGTATCGTTCATCTTGACAAAGGAAGCATGTGCACGACTTTTGATAGTTATCTTGAAAAATACACGTTTTCTCTGTATTTTTTCAATTAATATTTGATTAAAAGATTAGTAATCAGTGATTATATACTATTTTCACAGATAATTTCCACTTAAACAATACAGAATTTAAATTAAAAGAGTTTCTGAAAATATTCATATTCTACCATATTTTTTCGATCAAACATTCTACACAGTAGAAAATTGTATGTTTTGTGTAAATTGATCTCTAATACACAAATTGTGTGTAAATATACTACATGTTTTCTGTGTAATTAAAACACAAAGTTTGTGTTAATTGTGTGTAATTAAATTTTATTACACATTAAACTAAATTACACAAAATTTACACAAGATTTGTGTTTCTTTTTGCAAGGAATTCTAATATACTCTAAGTGCTCGTGTATGTTCGGAAAAAGGTCCGTAAATATTCGCAGCTAAGCTAGTAAGAAAGTCAAACTCAGTTGATGCGGTGTGTCCGAGAAGAAAGGTTTTGTGTAAATATTTTGTGTAAATAAGTGTGTAAAATAAAATGTGTAGTAATAAATACACAAAATTTGTGTAAAATTATTTTAAAAACACATTTACTGTGTAAAACATCCTAGTACACAATATTTGTGTATTTAATTTTTCTCGATCACGTATAGACACAAATTTTGTGTATATACACGTGATCCTATTTTCAACTGTGATATAACCTTTAATAAATAATTCAAACGGAAACCATTCCAGAAAAAAAAACTATATAAAGTTATAAAATCCATAACTGCGCATCGGCTCCCCGCCAAGAAGAATTAATCAAACCAAAACGCTCGATTCGTCACTCTTTGATCATTCACCCGTGCACTCCATATCTTACGAACTCCCCGTCAATTTATTTTACCCAAAAGCCTCCCCATATATACAGTCAAACATCAATTTCCAAACCATCAGCCGTCGATTCATACGCAATTTCCTGCCTCTTCCCCTCCCTAAAAAAAAATGCAATTTTAATTACCCCCGCGACCCTACCCAACTCTCTCTCCCCTTGAAAAATCGAACCCCCGGGAAAAACTGCAAGCAATTCAAACTTATTAAATTCTCCGAAAATAAACTCCCGTACAAACACTCCAAAAAAAAAGGAAAAACGGGAGCGTACGCAGCACACGCGCCACCTTTCCAAGTGCGCGTGCCGGCGCTTCCGGCCGATAATGCGCCCGTCTCCCTTCAAGAGAGAAAGAGAGACTAATGAGAGAGAGAGAGAGAGTGTGAGGGCGGCATGTGGCGCGCGAGAGCTAGCTCTTCCATCCGAGCGAGTGTGTAGCGTCGGTGGCGTCAAAAAGCAGCAGGGGCACGCGACGCTGCATCGGAGAGCGTTGAGGGGGACGATTTTTCTGGAGCGATGCACTTTTTGAGGGTGGGGAGAGGGGGTTATTGAAATTTATGGAAAAATGGGGTGGGAGGTGAGATTGATTTTTTTTCTTAGTGGGGGTGTGGGTTTGAGCGAGGTGATGGCGGAGCGGGATTTTGGGTGACGAGTGTCGGGTTGGATGCTTTGGGAGAATTATTCAAATTTATGGGAAAGAGGAGATTTTTTTGTCGATCTCGAGGGCCTCTGAATTGGGAGTAATTAAAAGGAGAGTTTTGGAAAATGTTTGGGAAATGTATTCAAATTATTCTAATTATTAGGAATTATTCGTTTTTATGTCTAATTATAATGAATTAAAAGGTAAAAATAAAATAAAAATAGGAAGTTCTAGGAGAACAATTTTGTAATTTAATGAAATTGTTAATTTGTTTTAAGCGATTAAATTATTTTGCTTTGAAATATTTAATTTTTTTCCATAAAATTGTTTGAAAATTATAATCATGTTTCATAAAAACAAATTAAACTATTTAACAATCGTAGAGTAATACGCCCAGAATAAATTCTTTCATACGCTGCATAAATTAATTAAATTCCTATGATTATATAATTGTAATACTGTAATAATCACACAATTTCGTATAATAATCCATCACGAAAAAAATTAAGCTATCGATTATTCCGTTATCTCCCACAAAAAGCCGATCGAATCGCACAGATCCCAATCTTTTTCCAATTACCGTTAATTTACAAACTTTCTCTTCACTCTCACTACACCCACTATAATTCAACCAAAACAAAGCCTCGCTCAAACTACCAAACCACCACCTTCTCCCCCGCTCGAAAATCATCAGCCAAAATGACAAACTCATCCTGCATTATTAAAAACAAATACTCGCCCCCGACTCTCTAATTGCTCGCTGAAAACCCGCAGCGTATCCATCCCGCGTCTGTTTCCATGCCCTTGAATCCTCAAACGCTTTCCTACCATCAAAATAATAACGCGCGCTCGCGAAAAAAGAGGCGCGCGCGGAAAAAAGCTCTCTCTCTCTCTCCCGGGAGAGAAACAATCGCGCTCTCTCGCTCCGGCAAAAGCGAGAACGCGATAAAAGCACGCGGCGAAAAAGAACGACGAGAGAGGCGGAACGAAAACGACGACTGCTCGAGGAAGCATCGGAGCGAGGCCGCGAGATAAAAGGGAAAACGAGGGGATGATAGCCGACGAGTGAGCGAGAGAGAGAGAGAGAGACGCGGTAATTAGGCGGCAGGGGGAACGGAAAAAAGCTCGGAGAGCGCTGAAAAATAGGCGGGAATTTGGAATGGATGTAATTAGAGTGGGGAGCGTGTGTGCATTGTTAATTGAATTGAAGGAATTTATTAATGCGCGATGTGGGTGTTTTCGAGAGCGACGCGTAATTATTGTGGGTTGGAGGCTTGGACCGTTAGGTGTTTGATCGCTACTGATGCTGCGGACGTTTAATTATAGTGGAATTTTGGGGCCTTGGTGAGAGAGAGTTGGATTCTTGGTTGGATGTTTTTTTGGTGGTTAGGTGATAAGTGACTTTTAACGGTGGTTTAAATGACGAGATTATTTTTCGGGCGTTACGGGAGCGTTTAAAGGTGGGGAAATTAGGATGTATACCTATATTTGGATGACTTTTTCGAGTAGAAACGGTGACCCGTTCGTCTAGACGAGGCTTTTTATACAAAATGAAAGATTTTAAATTTAAATAAATTTTGGAAAATAATTCCACAGCGCGAGCGTCTAGAGCGCGTTTAAATTAAAATTTCTCCCTCACGATTTCATTCAACTTTTATTCCTTAATTAGCGGGAAATTTAATTATGATAATTTTTTCTTGTATTCAGCATTAATTTTCATTTAATAATGCAGACGCATTTTATTATTCAAATTTCCTCAAATAAATCTTTCATCAATCTCGATTCCCAAAAAACCACCTCTATAACCTTCATTACATTCGACAACTACATCACAACACAGCACCAATCCCCTTGCCTTAATAAAATCATCAACCTCCATCGAAACCGATCTCCTCCCAACCCAAAAAAAAACGAAACCCTATCCCTCAAAAAAAAAATCTTCACACCTCCCCTAACCATCCACTCCATCCACCCACCGGTGCAACGAACTTTCTCCCTCTAAGGTGCAACGCTCCTCTCTCGTGTATAATAACGTGAAATATGCGCGAGCTGACTATACGGCACGCGACAGCTGGCTCAGGAGCAGTTGGCGCACGTGGCGCGGCAGCAGCCGCGCAGCGCGCGCGCTCGTCTCGAAAATAAAAAAAAAATGCAAAGGACGTCGCGCAGGCAGACACAATGCCGTGGAGCGGGCCTGATTATCATCTCTATCTCTCTCGGCGCGTAATCGCGGCGCTTAAGTGCGAATCGCTTAGCGCAGGGGATATATTCAGATGGAGGGGCGACGGGGTGATTAAAGTCGGAGATGCGTCGGGATTTTACGGCCGGGGACTTAAGTGATTGGCGTCTGGGTTGTTTGAGTGCTGGGCTTTTTTTGCGTTGTTGTAGTTTTTGGGTTGGAGTGGGGCTTTTTTTGAAGGTTGGTTTGGGGATTTTTGAGGTGATTTTTGAACGAGGGGTGAGGAGTGGAAATGTTTTTGATATTTTATAACGATCGTTGATAGATAAATTTTCAGGTTAAATGCTTGACAATTTTGAATTATAATTTAATGTATTTACCGTTTTCGGATTAAAATCACTCAGTCTCTTATATGCACTACGATAAAATCCAGGTCAAACGCTAATTCACGATAAAATCCAGGTCAAACGCTAATTCAATTTCCAATGGAAATAGGAACTAAAGACCCATCGAATGAGCATTTCCTCACGTTTTCCAATCTAAGAAAACGGCTCTAGTACACGCGTACTTTCCAATAAACCCGTTCCTGTAAAAAAGAAACCTTTACAACCCACTACGACCTCACGTAATGACTAATACCACCCCATTATACACCCCGGAATACCATCCAGATTTACCGAAATACCGCAAAAGAACGGACTTTTCACGATCGCGCATAAACCAAGCCCCGCTCGTCCCTTTTCATGAAACATATATTAAAAGAAAAACTCACCGTCGTCACGAAAACTTTCCCTCAGCCCCCCCATTAACCCTAGCCGTTATAAATATTCCAGTCCTCGAACTCGCAATTCGCACGATCGCGGACTGCTGCGTCGGAAAAACGGAGCCCTCCCATTAAACGCGTTACGTTAAACGAAAGGAGAAAAAAAGTGAAGGGTGGAATAGGTTGCGCCAGTGGTCGTCCTCAAATGACCTCAAGCGGGAGCTTTCCAATTTTTACGAGCGCGCGCATCGGCCAATAATAACTGCGCCGCGGAAAGGTAGCTCTCTCTCTCTCTCTCTCTCTCTCTCGGCGCAGACGAAGAGAGAGAAGCGTGCGGGGGCGTGCGCGCGTGCGTATAACTATATAACCCTTCGGAATACATCAGGGATCGAGAGCTCGTCGTCGAGATATGAGAAAAGTGCGGCCGTCAAAGTGCCCCCATAAATCTTCCCTCGGCGATCTCCGCGGATACTCCGGGAACGAAGGAGTAGGAGAGAAAAAAAGACGGCGTCAAATAGAGAGAGGGACTCGAGATCACTCCTCGAGTGTGGAAAGTAAATTCCCTTTTCTCTGGGTAGGGGAAAATTAAGGTAGGGAGAAATCGCGGCCGAAATCCCATTTTCTTTCCTCGCGGATATAGAAGCGAAAATATCTCCCCCGATTTCCACAAGCTGATATCTCACGAGCTGCGAGCAGGTAAATTTGACACGGCGCTGCGATATTGCGGTCTCATCACCTGACAATTTCTGCTGACGCGCGAATTATATAGGCCGGGGAAGCTCGCGCCGTTGCGACTATAGCTTTAAGCGCGCCGTTTATCGATCTGAAGCGAGAGTTTACTTTCTCGCGCTGGCGCGCCGCGATGATAAGCCCTTATATTTATCGGCTGGCGTCATTGTCTTTATGACCGGGGTATATACGTATACGAGCTCCCTAATCTCTCTATTCCTCGGGAGTTCGTTCTTTTATCGTCGGCGTTTTCACAGAGAGCGACGGGAGGGGAGTAGGCAAACATAGCTAGGGAGATGGTCTTTTGAGTTGGGAATCGGCGCGATCGAAGGAGCTTTCTTTTAGCGGATGATATTGATTTTAGCGAGAGAGCGAGCTTTGTGCGCGATCGCAGGTAATGAGATGCGACGGCTCGATTCCGCGGCGAATGCAAATTTTAGGGGCCGATATTTTCCGGTTTGCCTTCGCTGGGGAGAGAGGCTACATTGGAGCTGAGCTCGATCGGCAAAATACGTACAGCCTTTGAGGAAAGCGCAGTCGAAACGGAAAGTCATGAAAGAGAGAGCTTTGAATTTTCTTGAGCAATTATCTAGCGAGAGTGGGTATTATTGCCGAGCGGAGCGGAGATATGACATTTCATTAAAGTTGCAACTCGGCTGAAGAATCACATTAGCTCTGTCTGGAAACCTCATCAATCTCGCTCCAAAAGTTCAAAATGCAGCTCCTATTAAGAAACGTACGCGCCTGCTTTCAAAGGGCGAATCTAGCCTTTCCGAATTTCCCAGACACTGTTCCATCTTCCTCTCATTCAGCCTCTATATACACACACATACACTAAAGATCGCTCAATTCTCTCTCTTTTCTCCTCCCTCATACCCAAGTATCAAAAAGATCCGAACTCGCGAAATTCCGGTAGCTCGAGTGTATAAGCGGCCGAGGGGCAAACTCCGATATAAAATGCATAAGGGCCAGGCTATATTGAGGCCGGCCGGGAACAATGGCTCTTAGGTAAATTGTCTTGGGGAAACATAGACGCTCGAACAATGCCAGCCGGCCGGGCGCAATCCCATGGAAGAATTTCCGATGCTGAAAAAACGGGCCAATATTGGTTCAGTGCTACTTTCCAATATACAATTTTTCAGTACTAAATTGTTACTTTCCC
>JAPYZB010007897.1:0-14156 GCA_030522745.1 Eupelmus kiefferi | reverse complement strand
GCAAGCTTCATTTTTAGTTACTCATTTGTACTCATTTTAAATAATTACGATCGATACAAGCCGCCCCCGCCCCTCACTCTTATCTCTGTCAGCGACAACCGCAATAAGGTGCCTTTGTGATATTTCTTTGATATAATAAAATGTTGTTAGCGCGATCTTTCCGTATATAGAGATTTTTTGTTCTCTAAGGATTAATGAGAGTGCCAGTTTTGCTTTAAAAATGTTGGCATTAGCGCGCCAAATTTATTATATTTCCGGCATTTTCAATTATGTTAAGATGTTTAACAACTTCTCCACAAAGTGTACCAGAGTTTGCAAAAGTTTGACTTACTATATCTAGAAACTAGATTCTTGAACACAAAAGATAGCGGGAATACAAACTTACGGCCAATGTACACTTAGACATTGGCGTATAACAAATACTTTATATAACTTTGGAACTTAGAAGAATAGAATAATAAAAATTTATTTGCTGCTATTCGCAGTGGACTTGGAAAACTTTGTAACTCCAACATGAAGTAATTTTGAAAATAACTTAATTTAATTTATTTTAAAAACCAACTGGCAAGTATCGACTTACACAAAAAAAAGAAAGAAAAAATAATCAAGAAACTTCCATAAATAAACTAAAAAAGCACAGAGAAAAGCCCGTCAAAAGTCAAGCGCAAAGGCAGTCCCGGGCCAAGTATAGTCAAGTTGACTGTGAAAAAAAAATCTCCAGCTAAATAGATTTGAGCTTGGGCGAAAAAAGCCTCTCTCGACTTAACAGAGCGGAAATGCGGAGTACGAAGCCGCGCGCGCGCGTTTGTCAAGCTCTCTCCTGCGCGACGAAAGGGATGCGATTATCTCTCAAACGGCGGAGAGAGCGAGCGCGCAGTTTGCGAAAATGCGCCCGCGCCCGACTCGACACACCGCCTGACACCAAAGACAACTTCCAGAAGAGACCTTGATTACGCCGCGAGCAGTCTCTTACATTTATGACAATATTCTCTTATTCGCTCTGTCTCCCCTTCGTCTTCGCGCATTTCTCTTCCCCGGGTTCGCACTTGTTCCCTTCTGCTCTCTCTCTCTCTCTCTCTCTCTCTGTGTGTGTGCATGCGCATCGTCAAGATCAACATACGAAATTGCTGCGGTTACGTGCGAGCGCGCGTGTGGTCGGGATTAATTGCCGACGCTAATACTGACAAATATTGCGCTAGATGCTGGTTAGCTGGATTAGAATTCGTTGCTCGCGTTTAAAAGTTTTGCGGAATTTCAATAGTGGACGGAGTCGAGCGGCTCCCGCGAACTTTCGACTTGGAAACAAAGCCAAGGTAATTGCGTAAAGTGGAGAGAACGAAAGAGTATAATAAGGTTTAATTGATCGTTTTGATTTAATGTTTGTTTGTTTGCTTATTTTTTCCTTTTAAAGTATGAGAGATACAAAACATACATAAATAGCTAATTAAATAGGAAAACATATTATATTTATGACGCAAATAGATATAAAAATGGAGTAAAATTTATGTTTCATTCATTTATTATACGCATACCTTTTTAAAATTAAAAATTTAATTTAGTGAATTATCATAGTATTAAAAGTTTGGTTTTATTATTTGTCCTCTGATTGAATTTACAATGCTAGTGTTAATGAAGAAAAGTACTCTGAATAATAATCAGTTAATAGCATTTGCTTTTTGTTACAATATTTAATATCTTGGTTCGATAATCCAGATGTTGTTATAGTTGTATAATCAGTTATAACAATAATGTGTTGTTAAATAATAGAATGGTGGAGAGTGAAATAAATTCGTTCGATAATTCTCGAAAGTTCAATACTCGAAGCAATGGAAATTAATCAATTCCTGCTTAAGCACGTCTCGGCTTTATCGTTAAAAGTACTTCACTTTACAAGTTGTGAGATTGGAGCGCATGAAATTGAAGAATCCCCGGCGGTATTTCATTGAAATATCCTAGGAATAAAATGAAATGTAGGCATGCCGAGGGCGTGACTCGGAACACGTATGAGTCGCGCCAGCTGTTGCAATATTTACTGCGCGCTGAAAGTTCGATATTGTCGATACCGATGAAACTACAACTTAATAAACTCTCCGCTTTTACTGGAGCGTGACCGACGCGTGATTGACTCGAGGATTTTTTTATATTTCACAGATAGATACTTCATGACAGACAAAAAAGGAGAAGGGACGCTAACTTTTTAATATGACCAGACGGCCGCGCGCGCTCGAGAGCACCGAGTGCAGCTATAGCAAGGGGAAAAGAGAAAGAGTCTATTTGTCCGTCCGCGATGCGATGTTGAATAATTTTAAGGCACGTGGGCATTTTCAACTAGTTTGTAAAGTGTCGAGCATCGAAAGCTCAAATTAGTCTCGAGAGCCTCGCAAGTAAATGTGCCAGAAGTCTAGTTTGACAATTCCCCCTTGGAATCACGAGTGACAATTATTTCGTCTTCTGCATACTTAAGCGGAAAACAATTCCACTTCGTTTAAGTTTTAATTGACAAACGACAATTATACCGCTGTGAAATTTCCTTAAAATCTATAATACACTTTTTATCAACTCGATTTATATCAATAATTCAATAATATTATATGAAAAAATAAAAAAAATCATAAAAAAACAAATGTATTATTTAGTCTTTGGCTTTCTCTCCCCCAAATCACAGTGTTTACCAAACGCTCGCCTGTCCAAGCCATAATCAGAATCGAGAAAGATTTTGACGAGGCCGAATAAAAAGTTTCTTAATCTTTCGTTAATAGTAAAGAGAAGCCGCCCACGCGTGCTAGTCCCTTGATCGTGTCGTGTGCAGTGTGTATTCCCAAGCCCGAAGGCTCTTAATGCCTACGTCGCATTAATTTGTAATAGCTGCTAGTCCGGAAAGTTGAAGCCGTAGACGGTAAAACACGGACATATTGCCGTTAAGACGCTCGCGCGCGGTAAATAAAAGGACATAGGGCTCGTAAAACTATACGCGTGGAAAAGTATAGGTCTTTCATAAAACATCTCATCCTCGTGAATTGCTTCATTAATCTAATCATCAATACTATCTGACTGTGCGATATTGTCGTAGCTAGCTGCAGTTTAAATGTAAAAACAGCGCTCAAAGCAAATACTTTTATTTCACCGGTCGATAGAAGAAAAAAAGAGCGAGAAAAAACGTCAGAGGCGCAACAGTCATTACTTCCGCTATTTAAAATGTAATAAACAACTCGGTACTCTCGGGCGCGTTTCGTCGGCGTGTCGCGCGAAAGAACCTCTTAAATTATCTCCCTCCACCGTATACACCACAGCAGCTACGGAGAAGGAAGGAAGGAAGGTGGAAGAGGCGAAAAAAAGGGGCCGCCGCTGAAGGGAAACTCCTTTTCTCATTTTCCAAGCCGTCTTCCCCTATTTTTCCTGCCTCTCTCTCTCTCTCTCTCTTTCTCTCTTTCTCTCCGACTCACTCGTTTCGGGCCTTTTACGTATTCTCGCGGCAGGCTTCACGGATTGCGAGCCGAAGAAAGCCAGTTTAGCGTCCTACTGCGCGCCCGCCCTAGCCTGTATCTGATTTCAATGTGGTTCGGTTACGTGCCTCAAATCAAAAGCACCGCGGAGAGAGAGAGAGAGAGAGAGAGCGCCTATTTCAGCGCTCCCTGCCCACGTGTCGCCTTCTCTTCATCTTCTTCCACTTTTTCTCTGTCTCTTCTATACCTTTTTTTCTCCCCTTTTTCACGTTAATGCTCGCCAACGATATATTTTATTTACCTACGTGCGCCCGAATATCAACAGTAATAAGACGCTCACCACTTTAAAACCCGTTTTGTTAATGCACCAAAAAATATACTCTTATTGATTTCTTTTTTTGTTTTTTATTGTAGACTGATATTTTCATTAGTATCAATGCAAGACTAAACTTTAAAGTTTAATATAAAACAAACTACTTTTAAATAAAGATTTTAATAAGATTACGCTTATAAAGTTTGATACAAAACGAGCTAGTTTTAAACAAAATTTAAAAATAAAAATACGTTTGAATTGAAAATAGGGCATAATTAACTTTATAAATAATACACTTGATTTGAAAATGGACTAATTTTGAAATAAAACTCACTTATATTTAATTGATTTGATTTGATTTAATTGCTTATGTAAACTCATTAAAAATGCAAGAGATATTGCAAGAGGTATTAATATAAATTCACTTTATTACAATTTATTTAAATCAAATTTACATAACCATTCTATTTCAAGATATTTTCATTTTAAGATTCTACTTTAGATCAATTTTGCCTAAAATAGTAGCACCGCAATATATTAAATAGAATGTACCTCTATGCATTTGTACATTAAAAGAAGAGCACTTTAAAATTTAAATCCTTAATCATTTTGTTTCTCCTAAATTTTCAAATTCGAATCTGCCAGCGACGCGCGTGAAAATCGGTTAAAACTCAACGCCCGAAAAAAGAAAAGAGCTTTAAATTTAGCTTACTCGGCGAAAAAAAGAAGGAAGAAAAAAAAATAAACAGGCCCGTTTAGCGGTGAAAAGTTGAAAATTTTGAGATTCGATAAAAGCCGTGTCTCTCGTCTTAACAGTCTCAACTTCTCGTCTCAGAGCGGCGGGGCTTAGCGGCGCCGGCAAAAACGCGTCGCGCGAACTTTGACATATTCAGCATCCAGCAACCTACATACAGCCACGTACAGTTTTGCGCGCGCACCTTATAAACTTTTACTTTCCGGCGAAAGCTAGCGAAAAGAGGCGCAAAAAAGGAGGAAGCGCAGCGGGCTGCTGCAGCCGCGGCAGGCGGAAAAAAGCAAGGCGAAGAGAGTCGACAGGCGAGGTTAGAAGCTGCTTGCTTGCTTGCGCGGAGAAAGAAAAGAAGAGAAGCTTCAGCGCGCTGGCTTGCGAGGACGTCGCGAGACGCGCGCGCACGAGAGAGAGAGAGAGAGGGAGATGGAAGAAAGCTTATGTTCTGTCAAGCTGTCGCTGAACGCCGCCGGTCCTGCCAACTTATGGGACACGTACAATGCGAGCCAAGAATATTGCGCGCCATCCCCAAGCTGCTTCTCTCGCGAAGCGCGCGGCTATATATCTATAGGAGAGAGAGCGCGCGGAGAGACGTCAAGCGCGCGCCAGCCGCATGAAAACGGCCAGCTTTAGCGAGAATCTTGAATTCGTATCTCGCGGTTCATCTTGCGCCTGTCGCTTATGCGAGAGATTCGTCATCGCGCAAGCTCGGCCCTCTCGCTACTCTGCAAAGATTTAATAGGCGATGACTGCGTCAGCTTCTTTGTCTCGCAGCCGCAGAGCTATACGTGAGGGGGGAGCTCTCGGAGTTTATGCAAAAATTTTACCGACCGCACGTTGCTTACATCAATCCTGCGGATTTTCGAAAAATTCTCGAAAACTCGCTTCGCTTTACTCGAGGGCTCCGCTCTGGCTTATTCTACTCGGGAGTGCTTTTATTTATAAAGTTTATCAAACTGAGTGTTAAATCAATCGCACTAATTCATTGATAGCCGTTTCAACGTCTGTCGGCAAATAGAAGTGGTATTGGAAAATTAAAATTTCAGTTATCAATTGCAAAATGCACTTATTGATCTGTTAACAAATAAAAACACATAAAATTTTCAATTTATTTTGTGCTAAAACAAGTCTTTTTCAGACAAACTAGTAGCGCCACTCCAGCAATCCCAGTAAAAATGTAAATCTCCCTGTCACAATAAGCTAAAGCCCGGGGTGCCAGGTTGGCAGCGTAAATTTATTTAATTGAACAAAATGTTAAGACGAATCCTCGCATTATATTCGATCCAGTTCTCCGTCCAGAATTCCGACTGAAATGGGTAGTATTTTTTCGTTACAGAAAAAGCGAGAGCGAATGAAGTAAGCGCGCTTGCGCTTGCGCCTCCAGCCCCGCTTCAGTTCAGTCGAGATTGGGATAAAAAGACGCGCGCGGTTCGGCGACACGAGTCGAGTTTCTCCCGAGGATTATCAGGCGAATAAAACGAGCGAATGAAGAAAGCCGGGAAAAGATAGCGATCAGCCGGATACGAAGTGGACATGACGTTTTAACTGGGCATGCTCGTATCTTCTTGCTCTCGCCTATCGAGTTTCTCTCCCTCTCTCTCTCTCTCCCTCCCCCCGGAGTAGCCGAGCTTTAGACCGAATCCCTTTCGACTCGTCCCTCGTTTTCTGTGTATGTAGCTGGACTTGCAAGCTCGCGGGCGCGTCGACGTAAAAAGCAATTCGAACGACGTGACGAACGAGCAGCCACGCGCGCCAACCGAGGAAAGAGCCCCGAAGATTTACTTTCCTCGGGACGTCTTGCCTCTCTTTCTCTAACACGCGAGCTCTCCTCGCCTCCTGGCTCCGCTCTTTTTCGCGCTTTTTCTTCCCAGCTCTATTAGAGGATTCCACATATTTTTAAATTATCCAATTCAAATTGCTATCGAAAAAGAACCTGCTGCTGCATTACCCTCTTTTCTTTTTCTTTTTATATCAAACAATAAGAGTCGCTCTTAAATAAGAAAATATCATCTTTTTTTTGTTCAGATTTTGATTTAAAATTATATTGTTCAATCTATAAAATTGTTTGCCTCATATAATTAATTTATGTAACTTGTTTGAGGTACTAAAAACATATTTGTAAACGTTCATATTCTTGGTATTACGTAAAATCAAATTGATATTAGGAGAACCGTTACTGAACTAGCATGATTGTTCAGCAAATTACCGTCGGAGACCCAACAACTGTAATCCATATGCAACACTGACCCGAATTAGTGTGATTCGCCCTCTTGTAGGTATAAATAGAATCTAATTGATTCATTCAGATTCAGCTTCTTAAAATAAAACTTTTTTATTAACGTTATAATTTAATATTTTATAACACAGCTATCGTAAAAATATCTATTGCTAATAATAACGAATTTATTCATCGCATAGCTTACTGGTAAATCGATATAAAAGTTATTTCAATAATTATGGAAAAATCAAAATTTGGTAAAAAAATATAAATGTTAATAAATATTGATAAATTTTATTTAGATATCAATTTTACACATCATTATAATTTTGCATTTTATAAAATATCAATTAAAATGTTTAAAAAGAGGAACCGTTTATTTTTAAAACAAAACATTTTATTCGATGAATCAATATAAATACGAATAAACATTGAAACAATTCTAAAAATAATCTTTTCGAGATTGAAGTACAAACAAACTGATCCATCAATGTGATAAAAAAACATCTAACGAACAAACACTCTGCTCATCATAGTCATCAAGTCCCGCCATCTTGCGCCCAAATATCCAAAACACACACCCCCGCATTTACTGTAGCCGGTAAAAGCTCTGTGGCTCGGTCGATCCATGCTGTTACAGTTCTCTACAGAAGGGTCGTAGCAGCCTTTCGTCTATATCTAAAACTTTGTCGGGACTGCAGGGTCCGCGTTCGTTTTTCGTATAACATTTACCGTCTCCCCAAAGTATCAGCTCATCGTTCGGGCAGAACCTACCCTGTCTCTGTAGGTATTCCAGCTGCTCCGGAAACAGCACTCGGTCACTAATATTAATTGTGGCAGTCGATACCAGAGCTAGGCTGATCAGTAGGCAAAGTATCCTAAGGGTGAGCTGCATTTCTTTATCTTCCTTGATTCCGTTTTTTTATGTGGTTTTGCTTGAACCGTAATTTTAAAGAGCTGTAACAGATAGTGGATAATTTCGTAAATAATAGAATGTTTTATTGTTTTAGTTTTGTGATAATTATAATGTTTTGTGAAAAAAATTTATATAATCTACCCGTTTAAAGCAAAATGAATCATTTAAGCAAGATTTGTATTGACATATATTTTTAAATGTAAACTAAAACTTTAATATTTATAATATATTAAATTCATTTATTAGCCTTACATGTGTAAGTACATAAATTGGTAGATTTGAAATCTCTTATAAAATTTTAATTAATTTATTCATTACTGTAAATACTATATTATTTATTTTATTGAACCCGTTCAGCTTTAATAAACAGTATTGGTTCATAAAGCAACTTTGTGTACATAATTATCTTTGGTAACTTACTTTAAATTATTCGACTTTATTTCAACTAGTATCTTCGGGTAAATAGAAATTAAATCCAGTAATTACAATAAATATCAGTGGCAATCGTGTAAGTCTACCCTCAGCACACTTATTCTAATTACCAATAAATTCAAGTTAACACTTCTGCTAATTGTATTCCTAAAGTTTTAACTCTTGATTTGAATCACCCGGAGATGCAGAGTTTCGAACTCAAAATACTTATTTGCCAAGACTATACCAACTATTACTGTCAATCACTTTTTTATTTAAAATTATAATGTCAAATATCAGGAAATTCAATAATTTAAAAATATCAACAAAGTATTGTCGAATAATTTAATAATAAACTAAATGACATATACTTAATAAAAAATAAAGTTCGATAAATAATACTAAAAAAATTTCACGCATTAAACAAACTTTACTTAATATAACAAAGTTTTTAGCAGAAAATAGTTCTGTTTGAATACAGATTATTTGAATTAAAAGTTTTGAACGTTATTCTAAAACATTTTAAAATATTGAAAAAACTAAATTAAGAAGTTTGTCGTTGCTAACTTTATCTTTATTAACTTTTCATAAACAATAAAATGTGAACAGTATTAAGACAGACAAATGAGAATTTTGATAATCAAATAAGAAATACAATGCCTTTGACTGCACTCTTATCGCAGTACAGATTTTAAACTCTGGTAGCTTAAGATGTTTTTCGGATAATACTTTAAGCCGACTTGTATACTATTATTACTATTGCAAGTACCTTTTTTATTTTCCAACTAATTATTTTGCGCAAAAAAATCAGCTTTTATAATTAAATTAGATAGTTTTTATAAATATTTCATTCTTTACAATAATTTTTTTAAATATTTGAAAAACGAATTATTTCACTACCAATTTATTTTCAAACGCAATAAAAAAAACAGATACTTATGACATTTGAATAATTTTCAAATTAATTTATTCATTTAAAGTTAAAAAAAATATAATTCCAGCAAGAAATATAACTTTGTTCATTTGAAAACCTAAAAAGTAAATTAATCAGAACGTTATTAGCCAGAAGGAGCAAAAAAATAAGAAAAAAATAAGACTCATTCGTAAATGAGCAGCCGGTGTTTTGGAAGAGTGAGAGCCGCGAAATCACGTTATTGCACGGCAGTTGCACGTCGCGAGAACGCGAAATATCGGATTTCGGCGCTCCGGCTGAGAGAGACCAAATGTGATTCAGTTGGAAAAGTTTGAACTTAATTTGCCGGCGAGGCGGAAGAAAGGACGATGCGCGCACGCCGAAGAAATAACCGGCGAAAATGGAGAAAGAAGGCGACTTTTTCAATTTCCAGCGGGTTTGCCCCCACCTCCTATGATACTTGTTCCGCTTCTTCCTCTTCTCGCGCGCCCGTCTTTTTTCTTTTTCCTCGTCGCTGCGCGCTGCCACCGCGCCGCCGGAGGCCCAGGGGGGAGATTGATTGTCGAGCGAATTTTTGAATCTGTCGCAATCCCGGTAATAAATTTCAAAACTTTACTGCGCGCCTCCGCGAGAACGAGCTACCGAGCGAGCGAGCGACACGCGGCTTAATGAATAATGACGCCCGCTCGGATTTTCAATGCGATATCCCATCCCCCTGCGCGCAGCGCGTATATACGTTTACGCGAGTTAAATTGATCGAAATTATAATAAATATCGCGAAAGATGACGGGCGGCCGGGCGAATTATAGAAAAACAAATGAATGATCGGCGCTAGTGCGGCCCCCTTTTTCAACGGAAATGGCTTTTGGAAATTGCCGGCGCGCGCGTAATGCAATTGGGTGTCATTGAAAAATGCAACTTTGCAAAGAGGAAACTCGCGTGATATATATCTTCCGCGATTGTTGTTTGAAAAAAAGAGAGCGCAGTTATCGCTTGTCTAAAAATCGATTGTCTGATTTATGCCCCGAGATTTGCGGAAATAAAAAAATTTAACAAGCCCCGCGATTTTTTATTGGCCCCTCGCAGCCCGAATGTGTATGTACTTTGAGTAGAGCAATAAGTGCAAACGAAATGGAGAGAATCAGTCTCGAAAGTTATTCTCAAAGTCGTTACCAGCGGTATTACATGGTAGGTTGTAAGAAACGACACGACGACGACGGCTGCAGCCGTGTAGATTCATCCGTCAAAATCGTAAAAGAAACGACCCTCCGCGGCGCGCCGATAGAAAATTCTTTATGAACGATATTTGCATGCGCGCCTCTATATATACAAGACTATACTCACGCTCGGCGAATTCAAGTCCCTCACTCGTTGTAGCTAGAGTCAGATGAAAGAGCCCTTCTTTATCGCCCATGAATGCATCTGAATTATAGTTATTGCCGCGGGACGTTTACGCGCTAAAGCTCGGCCACGCGCTTTTTTTGGGAAACCAGAAAGATATACAAGTGCCGCTCCCCGACGCATAGATATATTACCTACTCGTTCTCTTGTCGCTTTGTTTGCGCAAGAGCTGCGCGAGGAGGGGGGGAAGCTATTTTTGAAACTAAAAGTGTTTTCGTATGATAATATGGGCATACTCGGGAGCGAATTACGTGAGACGAGTGCGGAAGAGGCTCACGAAATTTTATGTCGATTTAATTTTATGACAATCGTTTAATCACGCTCTATTAATTAAACGAGATTTAATTAAATTGGAATTAATTCTGGAAAATCTGGTAATAGTTTTACAGAAAATACTATGAGCTTTTAATTGGAAGCTCGCAGTAATTAAATCGAGCGCATTTGCATGAATAATGTTAATTACATTAATAAATTACATAAATAAAGTACTTTGGACACTTATATTGTGTAGACTTATCAAAAGCTCAATTCAGAGAAATAACTTTGTTCATTTATTCTTTGTATTTTTAAATTATTTAATTCTATATTTTCATTATACCATTATTCTTTTCATAGCTACCATTATTGTTCTGGGAAAAGATATATAATTACAACTAATACAAAACTGAAATTCCATTAAAATTTTTTTTATTTTTGATTGCTTTTGCATGAAAATAAATTTAAGTTAAATATTTAAAACTTATAAAATAAGTTTTAAATATTTATACTGTGTGGTTAGATCCGATAATTCAATACTGAAAACGATATAGTTTGAAAAAGGACTAAAAAGAAGAAACATTGGCTATAAATATTTTTGCAGTATAAAATTTTTATTGACAAAATGTTTTCTCTTTTCTCAAAATTTCTTCTTTTTAGACGTTGTATTGTTTTCAGAGTTGTAATATAAAAAACAATTATAAGAGGAATTTCTAAAAATAAATTTTAAAACATTTAGATTGATTTTTGTGCAAAAACTATTTTAAATGGCCTATATTGTTAGATTAATCTAAATTTAGAGTGTCCGTAAATGAAATTTAATTAGTTGACTTTATCTGTATAAATACTGATAATGATACCCAATCGAGTAAGCGAATCTCTTGGTGCACTTATTCTAATTACGAATAAATTCGAGTTAACATGTCTGCTAATTGTCTTACCCAAAGTTTTAACTCTTGATTTGAATTACTAAGAGACACGAAGTTACGATGTCAAGATGCACATTCACCGAGATCGGGAACTACTACTATCGATCGCTAAGGCACAATTACAAACGTTACTCGCGTATATGCATAATGGTAATCTTGACTTGGAATAAAACAAAAACGGCAAAGTTTTAGTAGAGTTATGTAAATTTTCTGATTTTGGTGTTATAATTGAATAAATTTTTAATTCCTTAAATGTTTTTCATATTATAATGTCATTAAATATTTGTCGTAAAATTCAATTGATGATAGCAAGTACAAGTGCGAACATTTTAATCGTTCTCTATATTAATCTTAACAAGGAAAATCTTTTGTCTACCTTCACTGATATCATAGATATACATAAATTTCTGAATCGAACTGATAATACGTTCTTGGAAATGTATATCTGAAGTAAACATAAGAATGAAGAATCGACGGAAAAAATTCTGAGAAACGTGGAAAAACAAAAGTTGACGTGAAATACAAACTTGAATCCAAACCGTACATGCAAACATCAGTTTCAATCTTTTATTCTTCAAAAACTAAAATAAGTAAAAAAAAATATATTCAATCGATTCCAGAATCTTCCTTCCACTGCAGACATAAAACACGAATTGAAGCGAAAGCAAGTAATCAAGTCCAGCCGCTCAGCCCTTCGCATCTCAACTTTTTATTCGACAATCATAAACACGTTTCGCAGGCTAGGCGCCGGCCAATTTTCCAAATCAGCTGAGTAATCACTATAGAGGCGTTTCCTCGCGCGCGGCACATCATCAATCCCATCGACAACAAGCCCACACACAGTGAGAGAGAGAGCCGTTCTCTCGGGCAACACCTCGATAAATCAATTTTTCCAAAGCGCACTCTCACTCCCCGCGCGCGCGCGCGTGTTGCAAAAGATCAAGGGGCGGGCACTTCCCTCTCGCCGGCCGATATTACACACCCTCTGACAAACTCTCCTCCTACGCTCTCCTATATACCTATGTATACGTCTACGAGAGCGGCGCGTGTATAATCGCGAAATGAAGCGCGAAGGCCCAGCCCAAGTTCAGCCGCACGCGCGCGCTCAGCCACCCGCCGAGAGCAAAGCTCTTAGCGCTCGAGGACTGGAAGGCCGCAAATGCAAATCATTTCGCATAATGTAGATTCAACTTACTGTTGCTCTCTCCTCTCCCTCTCTCTCTCTCTTTCTCCCTTTTCGCGGCTCTCTCTGTGGCTCCGCCGCGACAAGGCAGGCGCACTTTCCACTACAACGAGATTAACGATTACTCTGCTTACTCTGCTCGCGGAGTACCGCCCACGATTATTTAGCAGGCGCCAAATGTACAGCGCTTTAATGCCGTTTTAACGGGTAGGGGTGGGGGATTGTAGTCGGGAAGCCGCGCGCCGATCAACTGAGCCGTATGGAGCCCGCGGGCCCGATATATTAGAAGGGGACTGTTCGCGGAACTGAGGACAGTGCCAATGGCGAGCTACCACGATGCAGCTGGTTATCGGCCTTGGCGGGAATTTTAGCTTTCAATCTCGTTTTCTGGCATTTCCCTTCTCTCGCGCTGATCGAGAAAACTGCTCACCTTGGACGCGAGCTGCAGTCGTTTAATGGATCGTCTTCGGTGTTTCAGTGATTCCGAAATGAAACTGGTTTAGAGAAATGAGATTAACTCTAGGATATATCAATTTTTTTTCAGCGGTTTATGAGGTAGCACCATCAACTGATGGGAAAACCTAGTTAATTAGAAATTCGAAACTTTAATAGATCTAACAGTTGCAAACTTTATATCTGGAAAATACCAAACGTTTGAAAAATAGTTTTTTATAGGTAGTCATGATGTTTTATTTTAGTTTTAATGCATAGCAAATATATATAAAAAATTGTGCAGTATAACTATAAAAACCTTTCGTATACTTTCTTTACATTTTTCAATTCTAGTTTGTTTATATTTCCATGAATACAATTTAAATTCACAAATCAACTGATATTTCCAGAAACTATACATACAATTTGTATGAACTATAATTTATATTCTCCAATAAAAGAGTTCATTTTTAAAATTTTAAAAAATTATTCAAAACCAGATTGAAGAAATTATGAAACTATTGCTCGCAAATGTAATAGTCGTGCATAGATAGCAGAACGGAACCGGCGATAAGAGTCAGTTAAAAATAATTTTTAATATGAATGTAAAACGTTATTTTATCTTACTGACGTTTAGAATTTTTATCGGAATTTATAGCTCAATTTCATAAAATATTTTACATTTTTAGAGATAAATGTAGATTCATTGGTAGGTATACATTTAAAAAATTAAAATTATAAAAAATTAAATATTTATCGATATATAATTCCTAAGACTTTCTAGGTATTTCCACAAGATATTTTCAGATATTTTTCAAGATTTTTCAGGCTCTTTACAGTCTAAATTTCCCATGCTATAAAAGCCATAAAGTTTATACATTTTCTCATACCATTATGTTCAGTAAAAATGCAAAGTGCATTTCCTTCTCTACAATCCAGCACCATCATCCCGAAGACATAAACTCAAGTTAAATGATAGATACAAACACGCTGG
>JAPYZB010007880.1:0-11218 GCA_030522745.1 Eupelmus kiefferi | reverse complement strand
TCACGGTGCCGCGCCAGACGCCTTATTTGTAGGTGCGCGCACCCAAAAACGCATTGCCTGGCACCGCAAATCGCGGTGCCTCTCTCGGCACCTTACTTTCGAGTGCGCGCGCCGCGTAACGCACAGTCGGGCACCGCAAATCGCGGTGCCGCGCATGAAGTATTGACGTGCTTTGGTTGGCACCGCATTTTTGCCGGAAAACTTCTCTCCGTGCAGTCGGGCACCGCAAATCGCGGTGCCGCGCATGGAGTATTGACGTGCTTTGGTTGGCACCGCATTTTTGCCTGAAAACTTCTCTCCGTGTATACTGCTATGTCGGAAGCGGTAACTAATGTCTTGTTTATAAAAAATTTATTACATGATATGTTCAATGTGAAGTTAGATAACCCGATTAATATGTACGAAGATAACTCAGTCGCAATTGCTATTGCGAAATATGGTAACTTTACTAAAAACTCAAAGCACATCGAAGTGCAATATCATTATATAAATGTAAATTATGAAAGTGGAGTTATCGACGTTGTAAAAATTGCTTCAAATGAGAATGTTGCTGATGCACTCACGAAAGCTTAGAAATTTATTAAATATAAAATAAATACGCAACATAAATTTGAGGAGGCGTGTTGAATATTGTACATATTATATTGCGTAATATGAGGAAAATAAAATAATTGATCTACGACCCTTTCATAACAAGTACCATGTCCTGTAAACGGATAGCACGCTTGCGCTTCCAGCATGACGCTTGCGTCACTTCATTGTAACTTTACATATAAATAAATATGTCTTCTTATTTTTCCAACACCACGGCTCAATTTATTTCAACAGGTACGATATGTAATATCATAATTTAAAGAAAAAACGGTTTAATTCAATCAGTAAAAGAAAGGTTTTTTTTCTTATGTTTAGTGAGAATAAGACGTGAGGCTTTTTATGTTGTGGAGAATTGGTAATTGGTGCTTTTGTTGGAGGTTGAAGAGGGCGTGTGATCGTAGGTCGGTGAACTCTTATTTCTTGTATTTCGATTTCTTCATATTGTTCTGGGGTTGATTTCCTCATCTTTCTTTGCTCACTTCTTTTGTTTTGGTTCTGGTCTAAGGCAGTTAGTAAATAAATTACTGAACTGAATATTGCTCCTAGAAGATGCGTAGACCGTCCATAAATCATGTGCAGCATATAACCTTGTATAATAGTGTCAATTACTAGTTTAATTGCGTGGATAATGATTGATATCATTATTATTGTAGACGAGATTGATCCATATGTTGTTAATTTTTTATAAGACAAATTCCAAGTGCTTTCTTCTATGTTTTCCAGCGTATTTTCTGAAAAAAGTTGTTTATTCTTTGAGGATTCTGTATGCCGGCCATTTTTTTGCCACTGTATTTAGTAGAGCTGCTTTCTCTATAGGAAACATCAATTGTTCTTGCAATTGTTCCAAGTCATCTTGAGAATAGATTCCACTAGTTGCTAGTGAGTTTGTTGGTTTATAGGTCCAGCTGATTTTTGTATTTGGCTAAAAAAAATTCAGAGGATTGGTTTTTGACGGTTTTTGATTTAGTTTTATCCAGTCATCGGCAATTTTATAATACGTTGGTATTATTGAATTACATTCGATTTTGTTTCCTGTTTCAACTAGTATGTATGTTCTTGGCATCAGGAACCATGTTTCGTTTCCCGAAGAAAATGTTAGTTGATCGTAGCATTCTTGAGTGTGTATTATTTTGACGTTCTTTGGAGTGCACTGTATTAAGTGAACTACTTCACCTGCTATTCTGGCAATGTATCCTGGTTTTTTCTTTATATTGTAGGCGAATTCGTCCGGAGATAGAGTTGCAATGGATAGTGAATTTTGAATGGTTTTTCTTTCAACCTCACATTTTTGTTGTATTAAATCTAAAATAAATTTTCTATGTGACTCCTTAAATGTTTTTCTACATATACAAACTTAGAATTAATATAAGTTAATAAATCTAGATTTTTTTGATTTTTATTAGTATTATTATCGACGGAGTACGAAATATAATCTTTGTCCAATTCAGCAATGAGTATTTTGGATGTTCTGTTCTAATAAATTCTCTATTACAATGCATGGTATTATCTAGATCTGTAAACGCGAAAGTTATTTCATTTGTATTAAGTGTATAGAATATTTCGTGATTTGCTTCACTGGATAATTTTGTCGCTCTACCTTTATATAAAATATCATATTTATTTTCGAAACATGCGTCTTTAGGTAAGGTTTCCAAAAAAGTATGTCCCCCTTTGATATCGATACAATGTTTATCTGAGAATTTACAAACTGTACCCGAACTTAAACGCAATTTATCGCTAGATAGACTTACTTGTGCATTATATTCTACTGAAATTATTTTAATTGTCCCTTGTACAAACGCATCATCCCAAGAACCAAATTATCTGAATAAGATACGCCTGAACAAGATCTATCATGAGCACTGCCTGAGAAGTCAATTCCCCTTGTAATCGATGAATTTACCTTTAGATTGGAAATGGAGTGCACGTTGTCATATTTAAAAATTCCCGTATTATTAATAAATTTACAATTTTTGTGGCTTATATTATACAAATATTTTTGAACCGCGTTTTCTTTTGGTATTAAATGTCCAAACATATCCCAATAAATAAATTCCGCAATTTGAATTAACTCGATTGTTGTGTTGGTTGCATTTACTGGAGTGTTGTGGAAGTGGCATTGTCCAGAGTCCAAAAGAGAGAATGTTGTTATATTTGGAGTTGAGGATCTACAGTCATAGCTAATGATAGCTTGATTTATTTTTAAGAAACCCCGAAAATTTAATGTGAAGATCATGGTTAAGATGTTCTCCTAAAATAGAAAATATGTTAGATTTTATTTATATAACACTAATTTATTAGCATGAACGACTTTTGGCTCTCCCCTTATAATTAATTGGAATATTATTATTCCTATTATAATATTCTTTTGATTTTTCTTTTGACAAAATTAAATTTTTGCGTGCTAGAGCAACAATGTCTTCCATGTTATTTACTAAATTTTCAAGATAGTTATTAAAGGTTGGTATTTGTTCTAACTTTTTTAAGGAATCGCTAGATGGTAGTCTAGAAGGACAAGCAAAAACTAGTTCATACAATGTGAATTTATGGCTGGAATGAACACTTGTATTATAATGGAATTGTGCTTATTCTAAAAGTTTGTCCCATTATAATTTTTTGTTCTGAAATTTTTTAGGTATTCACGAATTCAACGAAAATTTGAATCTACGTGCTATTACTTTTATGATTTTACTCGTAAAGTTTTTTCCTTGATCCGTCGGCACAATTTTTGGTGCGCTAAAAATACATATAAATTTTTTTATAAATGCATCAGCTACTGACTCAGTTGTTTGATTTTTAAGTGGCACACAAATTAAAAATTTTTATAGCTGATCCTGCATCGTTAAGATATATTTATTTAGATTTTTTTGTTATATTTAAAGGTCCTACGATATCCAGGCTTAGTTTTTCTAATGCTTTATGCGGTGTGTCTGTAATTACCTTGGGCTGTCTCGTCTTTATTCGCTTTGATTTATTTCTTTGCGATATTTCGCCGTTTTTAATTCTTTTTTGTATATCTAGCTTCAGATTTTCGCAGCAGTATCTATCTCTTATTTAATTATAGGTTCTATTTACATCTGCATGTCCCCCAAATCTTGTAGAGTGATTCAAATAAAATATTTTTTCTCATTTCATTCAAATTTATGTTGGTTATTTTAATATCTTTTGATATACTAAATTTTGTAATTTTCTTTCGAAGTGATATATTTTTAAGTAGTTCAAATAGTTCATTTAAATTGTTTTTAATTAGTGCAACGGATTTTGCTACGTCGAGATATAAAACAAATTGTTTTTTGTTTTTGATGCCAAGCATATGAATTTCATTTTTGCTTACATGTTCATTTAGTGAAATATTTTCTTGTTTAAGTAATACTTCTGTATTTTCATCTAACGATTTCCTTTGTGTATTTATTAAATAAACAATGTTGTCATTCCTAAACTAAATTGAATTTTTGAAGTAAATTATATTTTTCTGTTTTTGTTTTCTTTCACTAACTTCTTCAGTCTTCTTCAAGTTCACCATCGTTAGTATTGTTTGATTTTTTGTATCCGTTTTAACTTTTTTTTTCGACGTGATTTTTTTTTCCTAATTCGAGTACACTCCTCATTTAGTTTTCTTAATTTCATTTTATTTGTAGGTATCGTTTTTGTGTTATCCTTCGAGTTAGTTTGTTTTGCTTTTTGTGCTCTTGTTGTCACGTTCACAGTAGTATTTGCTATTGGATTTCGTGATAGGGCGTCAGTATTAACGTTTTTTTTACCCGGTTTATAGACAATGTCATAATCGTACTCAGCCAGTCTAAATCTCCATGTTTGAACTTTAGCGTTGTTATCCGCTGATTTTAGTGAAAGTAATGGCTTATGATCTGTAACTATGGTAAATTTGCTGCCGTTATATATAAATTCTGAAAGTTTTTACTGCGAACATGATTGCTAATGCTTCTTTTTCGTACGTCGGATAATTCTTTTCTGCGTCCTTTAGAACTCTAGATGCATAAGCGACGGGTCTATAGTCATTAATTTAGCCTTGTGACAGTATTTTCCCAATCGCATAGTTTGTTTTTATTATAAACGGTTTCTTTGAATCTGAGAATTGTAACACGGGAGCAAAACATACAGCCTTTATTGATTCATCAAAACCTTTTTTTTGTTTCATTCATAATGAAAATTTAACATCTTTTTGTAGTAAGTATGTTAAAGGTTTCGCTAAATCTGCAAAGTTGCAAATAAAACATCTATAATTGCCTGCAAGACCGAGAAATTCTCTTACATTTTTAACTATTTTTGGTATCGGAAATATTTTTATTGCTTTAATTTTCTTTTTATCTACTTTAATACCATCTTCACTTATGATGTGACCTAAAAAGGAAAATTCTGTCTGTAAAAAGTTACATTTATTTTTTTCTATTTTCAACCCTGCTTCTCTTAATCTTTCAGCTATTAAATTAAATCTTTTGTTATGTTCTTCCACTGTTTTTGCAAATATAATAACGTCATCCATGTAAACATAGAAAATTATTCCGACCAGGTCCCCTAAGATAATTGACATGATTTAACAAAATGTTCGAGGACTATTAGTTAAACCAAAAGGTAAAACTAGGAATTCTGATCTTCCTAATGGATACACAGTAAAAGCCGTTTTCTCGATATCACTTGGTCGCATTTTAACTTGATGGTATCCTGAGACCATATCTATCAATGAATGATATTTATTTTTACCTATCTCATCGAAGATTTCTGCTATATTAGGTAAAAAGTACGGATCTGGTATTGTTTTGGCGTTTAATTTTCTGTAGTCTATGACTAAACGCCATCTTTTTTTTCCGACTTTAGATTTTTTTCTCTACAACGAATGCTGGTGCGTTATAAGCACTTTTTGAGCTTCTAACAAGATTATTATTGATTAATTCTTGTGTTTCTTCAATTGCAGCCCCTTTTCGTTTATATGGTAAAGGAAATTGTTTAAGGGGGAATATACCTATTGGTAACTAAGAATAAAAAAACATTTTTTTATTTTCAGGTACTAATAGGTATATTCCCCCTTAATGTAGACTGGTTTGTCATCTACTAAATTTATTACATGCTGTTCTATATTGCAACATCCTATTTCTTCGCCTTCAATCCAGAAAATGTCTTCGTTTCGAATAACTAAGTTCTCAATACTTTTCTTTTCTTCGTAAGATAAATGATCTAAAGACAATTTCCTTAATAATTTTTCTCTTCTATTAAAATTTTCTCTCTCCTCCGTATTTTAAATAATTTTATTCGTTCAATAGATAGAGCCTGCATGTAAAATTTCATCCTCTTTTGGCATTTCTTTTTCATTTATACTGACGAACGTATCAAGCATATCTTCAATATCAAAACTAACGTAATTTATTTTATTTACATACTTGAAATATCTTATATCATTTTCCTAATTTGTATTTTCTTTTAATACTACTAGAAAGGACGGATAGTCTGTTATGCTATAATCGTTTTGGCGGTTCAAGTTTTCATTATATTCGTTTATTCCGCTAACAAAATTTTCAGTATTGTCTTGAAAGTCTTGAACTTCCAAAATTAATTGGCTTTCCTCTTCTAGTTTTTGTTCAAATCTTCCTCCATTCGATTTAACTACTAAATTAAGTACTTAAACAATATCATTTGAAAAATTGTTTTTTATGATATTAGTGTTTAGAGAAATTTTATTTTCATCTTGATAAGATTCATTATAATTTTCATTATAAGAACTATCTTTTTCTATTTTAAGCTTTAAACTATTATTATTTTCTAATATTTTCCTGTCGTCAAATAAATTTTTATCTGAAATACTGCTTTCGGTTATTTCATTATTAAGGTTAAAATCTGAAATAATAACGTTTCCTGTATCTAACAAATTTTCTGAAACTATCATATTAAAATTTTTTGATCTTTCTTTATCAAAATATCCTGGCTGGATTTTAATCTTTTTATTATTTATTTCTAGATAACCTTCATCCAAACGAATTTTTTGTTCTACTAGTACCTTTATCCCTAATATTCCATTATACGGGATGGAAAAATTTTATGGAGCTACGTGGAAATCGAATAATCAATCATTAATTAAAATTTTAACTCTTCTTAAGATTTTGATAGCTTTATCTGTTATTTCTGAAATTAGAATCCGTTTTTTTAAATTTATTTCTAGTTAGGGAGTTATTGAATTTTTTTTATAATATTTGACTGAGCGCCACTGTGAGTCAATAATTTATATTTTTTTCCTATATTGTAACTATCTATTTCTATATATTGTAGTAGATTTTCTAGTTTTAAAACGTAAATAAGTGCTGAATTTTCAATATAATAATCGCGTATATTATCGTGAATTTCTTCGTTTACAATTTCCGTATTAACTTCCTCCTTTTCTATTTTATCAATTTACACGTTACTATTTTAAACTTTGATTTCATAGTATTTTTTCGTACAAGAAAAGGCTGAATTGTTATTAATCGAAGCATAATCTGTGAGCGATTTATCTTCTTTTAGTCTTCCTGAGCGCTCCCTCTCCGAAGACCATGATCGTTTCCCGAAAGGTTTTGTTGCGATTTCATATTTTTACTGCAGTCATCACCAGTGTGGCCCATGCTTTTACACGTGGTACAAAATTTATCAATACTTCTTTCTAGAGTTTTAAGCTTATTACAGCCGTCAATATTATTACCTAGATTACTATAAAAAGAACATTGAACTTGCATTCTGCCTTATCCATAGTTTCAAAATGCTTGCATTTTTCTACACTCTTCCACAACGTGACCTGAATTTTTAAAATACTGGCAAAATTTACGTTGCGTATAATTCGATGCGCTTCTGTTGTTATTAAAAGACGTACTGTTATTTACATTTTTATCATTAAAATTTTGTGATTGCTGCGAATTTTTATATTTTAGACAATATTTAACTTAATGACCTACAAATATATATTCTCGCATATTTGGCATCTGGATTGTTGTTTCGCCTTGTATTGACTAACTAGTATCTTCACTTGATCACACTCCGATGCCTCATGTCCGTTTTCTTCACAGAAACTGCAAATTCAAAATTAAATCTATCTTCTCCTATTTTGCAAAATTTTATTGTGTGCCCTTTTTGATTGCACTTCTGACATATTATATCGGGACAATTTTGTACAGTATGCCCTAAAGTATTGCAATATTCACAAGTTTCTTGAATATTAATTTTTTTTATACATTTATTCGGGTTATATCCACTTTCCTTGCATTTCCAACATACTCCATAATCTAAAATAAATAGGCATTGTCCCACTTCGTGCCCCAATTCCTGGTAGTATTGGCAATGATTTCCTTGTCTTTTATTGAATTTATACGAACTAATCAAATGACCCAGTTGACTGCAATATTTGCAGATTAATAGAATTTTATTTGTGACTGTTCTACAATTATTAGAAACATGATCAGTGCTTTTATAATAAACACAAGCCGATGATCTGCAGAATAAAGCCTCATGATGATAATCACGGCAGATTTGACAAGCCAAGATTTTTAGAGATTCCCTCGGCGTTTGTTCTATACTGTAATTTATTGAGTTTATCGATTTGCTACGTAATTCTTTTTGTTTATTTATCTTATTCTCTAATTTTATTGCTTCTAACGAAATATTTTCTAACATTTTAAAATTACCTATTCCTAATTTGATTTCAAACTTTAATCCTTCTTCAAAATAGTTTACGGCCTCTGCATCTATTATTCTACCAAAATCTTCAATAATTTGATGAGTTACTCCACTCTCCGATTTTTTTATTTCTTTAATTTGTATCACTAAATCTTTAATTCTATTTGTATAATTTATTACCGATTCGTTCTCATCTTGAAAGATTTATGATAATTTACCGTATAGAATATGAATATTGTTAGCAAGAACTCGCGCAAAAATACAAGAAAGACTGGGCTTTTGTTTATAATACTTTATTTTGTACGAATTTGTCGAAGGTTGAACAAAGTCTGTCAGCTTCTCAAAAGCCTGTCCGTCACCAGGGAGAGACGAGTCGGAAATTTGTCCCTTTCTTGTTTTTTACCATAGCGACAAAAAATAACCAAAATGCGATTGTTTCTGCGGCCAACGTCCGTGAGACAGCCTGTACGCTCACCCACCTCGTGTTACCTTTGGTATCGATTATTTCTAATCGGCAAGAGGGAAATCTGCGCTCACGGACGATCCTATACGATCGCCGCAACCCGGCCTCCAAGACGTCGTCAATTTTATACGTCTAGTCGAGACAACGCAAATTGTTTCTCTTGTTTTCGTTCTATCTATATGTATATATATATATATATATATATATATATATATATATATCTCTTTTTCTCTGGTGTCGAACATTCTTTTTCACATTTAAAATTAGGGCTTAAAATTATAACCGGAACAAATATTATCAGAAATTGAGTATAATTTTCTAATAGCTTCTATTAATTCGTTAATATCATCAATTTTAGAGCCACCGAGAGCCTTATACGCTTCACCTTTTACTTTGATTTTTAATATATTTGTTAGATTTTTTTCGTAGGCTGGATCAATTATACTTTTAGCTTGCTTTAATTTTTCAATATATTCTGCCGGAGATGAAGTTATTCCATCAAACTCAGGAACTAAATTCATGACTTCTTTTAACGGTAATTTAAGTACATTCGACATTGCTGTTGGAAGAATATTATCTACGGTTTGAGTTTCAGTAATATTTTTTTCTAAGTTCTCTTGGTTTTGTTTCACTATTTTTAATCCGGATTCTAAAATTTGTTTGTTTAAAGTGAGTTTACGGTTAGATTCTTGGTCTTGTTCAATATGAGTAAAATAAGGTTTAGAAACAAAGGATTGATTTTCTGATAAGCTTGAACAGTTATCTTGAACAGTTAACCTAGATATATTAAACTGTTCAAGAATACTTATATTCTCACTTTCTATGATTGAATCGTGAGATTCCGTTATGTCTGTCTCTACTTGACGTTGTTCAAAAGATTCTCCTAAACCCTGAGGTGTTTTGGGAGGTGATCTAGGTATTTAAGTGCTTTTTTCAAATAAATCGTCAGGATTAACCAACTCGCTTCTCAGATCCGGATTTTCAACTATTTTACTTCGCGTTAATGGTTTGCTACCGATTAAGGGGACCAGATACCATTAAAACCTAAAAATATAAAATATAAATATTTAAAAAATTAGTTGCTTGTATATAAAAATAAAAAATAATAAGTGAAAATACCAACAATAATAAAGACTTTTTTATATTTATGAATGTTGCCCGTACCATAAGAATTTACCCTATGGTCCTCGTTGACACTTTAGAACCAAAAATACCTTTGCCGCAGGCTTTAAAATAACCTTTACTAGATTGATAAGCACATTTTTTCTCTAGATCTTCAAAATATTCCTAGAATCTATATGAGCGAAGCAGATTTTGAATATAAACGTAAAAAATTTCTGAAAAATTTAAAAAATTTTCAAAAAAACATCAACTTTTCAAAAAATTGTTAATTTACAAAAAAACATCAACTTTTCAAAAAATTGTTAATTTATTTTTATAAATATTAAGTTAATAAACAAATTAATACTCACTTATTCAAAATCTGCTTCGCTCTTATGGATTCTAGAAATATTTTGAAGATCTAGAGTAAAAATGTGCTCATCGATCCAGTAAAGTTAATTGTAAAGCCTGCGGCAAAGGTATTTTTGGTTCTAGGTGTCAACGAAGACCATAGGGTAAATTCTCATGGTACGGACAACATTCATAAACATAAAAAGTCTTCATTATTGTTGGTATTTTCGCTTATTATTTTTTATTTTTATATATGGGCAACTAATTTTTCAATTATTTATATTTTATATTTTCAGATTTTTATAGTATCTGGTCCCCTTAAATTTTTGCTCCCAGATACCTGAGATTGTGTTTTATTCATTGTATTTTAACATTAAATCTTTAAAAATTTTGTTTTATAAATGTTCTTTTGTACGAATAATAAGCTATAAAATCTCTTTAAGTTTCTTCATTCGTGCCTCTGCAAAATTAAATAACTCGTCAAATTTTTTTCCAATTTCCGAAGTAAACTATTATTTATTTATTTATTTATTTATTTATTTATTTATCCAGAGTAAATACAATAATTACATAGTAAAAATCATATACATTACTTTACATTACATTAGAGTAATCCAGCAGAGGAAATGACTTCCTGTTCACTGGTCTGGCGTACTAAAACTAACTCGAATTAAAACTAAAACTAAAACGCAATCTAGTATTGTCTTTGCCACCCTTAAACTCTTAGTAACATGATGCTACCAGAGTAAGTAGCAATTGGAAATCTTACTATTTTAATTAAATTTTTTACCAGTACCTGATCAGCATAGATCTTGCAGTTGTGTAGGTCTCTGTAGACGCATTCCTATTTCTGGCAAAAATGATTCTTTCAATACTGTTGAGTCTGGCTGGACATGTGAGTCCAACAGCGCATGTTACTCTGTAGTACGGGAACATGGTTCTATGCTGATGTGCTGAATAACATTTACAGGGAGCTGTAAACACTATATCATCTACAACAACTAGATCTTTGTACTTTGGTTGTTGTTTTAGAGGATACATTGAGTTGGTAAAAATTTG
>JAPYZB010007879.1:0-11232 GCA_030522745.1 Eupelmus kiefferi | reverse complement strand
AAATATGTATATTTTTGTTATAATCACGAATAAAGTGTATTTCGGGAGTTATATTTAACTTGGATTTGGAACGTTTTATCGTCCAAAAAGTGTTATTTTGTAAGAGAATAAAAATGTTCGTAATTGTAGGATTTTAATTAACAAAAGTATAGAATAAATTAATATTCGGTTTCTATTAAAATACTTTTTTATTCCGTTATTTTTATTTCACACATTTAAAATTTGTATTGTAATTTATTTTTGTTAGATGTCCGTCAGAGGAAATACATTCAAAATTATTTATTTAAAAAAGTTTTCTTATCCACGTACTTTTTAAATAAATAAATGTTTAAAAATTAATATATGAACAATTACTCAGTAATTAATTCAGATTTCGCAAGAATAATAGCTATTAGTTTCGTACTTTGCTCCTTAGACAAGATAATCATGGACTGAAGTTGAAAAATAGTGTCTTAAATAAATTTCGTAACTTAAGCAATCATTCTTCTCATTATCACTATCCACCCTTAGTAATGAACTTTTCGAAAATAATCATAATTTATTGAATTTCAATTCGTTTTATTATTGTCTTTATGAAGTCAATGATAAAATAGTGTTTTTATTAATTTTTATGACGAAATAGTTTGTATGACGAAAACATGTTACAAGATATAAAAGACTTAAAAGAATATAGTTAAAAAAAGAGCTTTTGATTTTTGTACCTGTGTATGTAAATTATTTATGGTAAGTATTAATGCCATTATGTGCAACAGTAAAAGTTATTAAAGAATAAATAAAGTATGATACAAATTTTAACTAAATGATGGAATTCTGTGTATTGTCGTGTAAAAATTTAAAAATCTTAATAAATGATAAAATTAAATTATAAATGATAATTTATCAGTAAAACAGAAAAAGGTGAAAAAAATGTAATTTAATTAAAAAAAAAAACTAAGCAAGTTGTATGCGTATATAAGTACACTGATTTGTTATCGATTTCGACTAAATTGTAACAAGAATTTATTACGTGAGAGTCTATTAATAATCAAATATATAGTATAACATTTAAATGCATCTGATTCTTGTATAAATTTTAAACTGACATATATTTTTATATCGATACGACCTCTGTAACTTTTTATCTTATGTAGGTATCATCGCTTGTAACTCAAAGCGGCAAATCCAAATACTAAATTGGCTTTTGCAAACAATTAATAAATTAAAAGATTATTAAAAAAACATTAGCCGGTCTAATAATGTGTATATGAAGCAATCAAAATATTTGTTTTTCACTATATTTTTATCATAACTCACTTAACAACTTTATCAGTAATATTTATAGTTGATTTTAGCTAATAACCAATTCCCATATCACCAACATTGGTTCTAAACTATTTATTATACTATTATTATACTATTTATAATCAAAAAAGTTCAAATTTGTCTTTAATATTCTTTAAATATGAATACAACTTTTTATAAATGTAGAGGAAGTATTTAAATTTTGTTTTCACTAGGTCATGTCTTTAAATTTTTTTTAGGAAAAATATATAATTTAAAATTCTGTATTATACAATACAATACTTTTTAATATTTATCAGTATATTTTAATAGTATATTACGCACCTATAGGGAGGAAAAATAAAGAATGTCCCAGATCGCATGTAAATTGTCATGCGATCTGAGGCTTTCTTTATTTCCTCCCGCTGTGCGTATACTATTTTTCACCATACCCGGGCCGAAAATACTACTTACTTTCGTGATTTTGAGCCGGAAGTGAAAGTAGTATCTTTCGGCCAGGGTATGGTGAAAAATCCTATTTCTTCACTAAGGCGGATAATAATTATAAGCTCCCCTCAAAACTTTTTCACGATTTACCTATCAGCCTTTCAGTCATTTCCTTTTTGATAATTGAACTGTTAGTTAAACTTAATCAAACTGTAACTAATTCCGTATTTTAAACCAAAGTACTCAAATACCGGAAAGTCCTTTAAAACCGTTAACAAGGGGTGTATTACTTACAGTTATTTTTATAACTAAAAAAAGTGCCTTAAAATTAAATTTTAAAATTCCAATCCCGTCAAAATCATTCCCAGCAATGATTCCATATCCAAAAAAATTACCTCAGCCTGCAACGTTCAGCACATCATTTTCTAGGGCATAGGCAAAATCATTTTCTAGGGCATAGGCAAACCGTGTCCTCATGATAGCAAAGCTCGCTTGCGCGCAGGTCGGCAACTCGCCACCACTCGGCCAACCCCCGCAAATATAAGCACTCCATATAGCTGTCTTACTGCACCGTCTGCACATTCCATGTATAAGAGCAGCACCGTCCGTACACACACACCTACATCAACCGCGCATGTATAAGATTTTACTCGACGCCGCGAAATATACTTCACTTTCCGCACGGCTCGCGCGGCTCGCGATACATTAATCCAGTTATACCTCTTAAACGACTGAGAAACCGCGCTTCAATACACGTCCGAGTATGAGCTCAGAAAAGAGAAACTTTCGTGTTTTCACTTGAGCTATATATACACGTCACTGCGGTAACACACCAGACGGGGGTGCGAGTGCATTTTTCTTCCCCCCTCGCATGATCCGGCAATGATGTGAGAGAAAAAAATCGAACACCGACGCGCGCGTCGGAAGTGTGTATGTGTGCATATACATTCTCCTGCTCTTCTCTCTCACCGTATACGGTGTATATATTAAACGCCGAGTGGTCGTTCGAATTTCCGTCTTCCTATACGATTGCTCCGACAATCCGCCGTCTTTCTCAATATACCAACCTCTGCCTATATATGCGGTGCTCGCGGCTGTATAGGTAGCTGTGTATACATACGTATATATACGTGCGCGCGCGAGTGTTTCCATTTTGGGGGGAGACCGCAGAGCTCTCCTCTCTCTATACGCACTTTGTCTACTCGCCGATGCGAGTCCGGAGTTAATACATATAGGCTGGAAAAGCCTAGCTTTGTTTTACCAACTGACCGGCTCGAGCGATTAGCTGTACCTGGTGCGCCGAGCTGAGCTGCGTCCGGGCTGCCTGGAAGATGACGAGCTGGGCTTGGATTTTAAATTGCCGACTTTGGGGTTATGTTATTTTTAAGGTAATTGATAATGCGCCGCGCTCCTCGACGATCGCGGCCCGCCAATGGCTTCTGTTTAGCGACGTTCGATTTGCTTTTGGAATGTGCTCGGTTCGGGCAGTGAGAGAGTTTTTTCACTTAAAAATGACGAGCTGGGTGAGCGGGTGTTAACGAGGGTTGGGGTGGATTGTTTGACTTGCGATTATTGGTGATTAGAGTTTGGTTTGGTTTGGTTGGGGGACGGTAGTTGGGCAGTTTTAGTTGTTTACGTTTTTTTATTAAATTAATGTAATTGCATCAAAATGGAGTATAAAGACAGTTTGTTAGTCGTTTTGGGAAGTTGGATAACTGGTTTTTTATTATGAAGATGTTAACTAACTTTTTTTAAAACGCAACTTTGTTTAATTAGCTTGTGATTTATGAGTGACATTTTACCTAAGAATAAAATTTGTTTGTTGCAGAGAAATTTTTATGAATAAATATTTCATCAATTATGAGTACGAGAACTGTACACCTGTCAAGAATGGACAGTTCTTCAGAAGGCAGGATGCGGAAGAGGAAGCAGCGTTCACAAGAATCAAACTCGCAGTCCAGTAGAAGCAGGGAATCCGATAAAGATAAGAGACAAAAAATAAGACAGCGCAGTATTTCTACTGGCAGCTCTAATTACAGTAAGAGTCCTCTTAATCTCAGAAAACCATTAAGGACAGGAAAAATTGGACAGAATTCTGGATATGACAGAGATTTGAGAAGGAATAGGAACTTTCAGAATGGAGATAATTCTAATTTCAGAAGAAACAGAAACAATGACCGGAACTTTCAACAAAGAAATCAACAAGGCAGATTCCAACAACAAAATAGAAACTTTAATAATCAGAGGCCTAATAATAATAACAGATTTGACAACAGAAATGGCAGAAATTTTCAACAACGTAGAGACAATCAATTCAATCAACGAGGATTTGTAGATAGGAACAGAAATAATAACAATCGCAATTGGAATCAAAATAATGACAACAGAAGATTCCAGAATCAAAGAAATCAAGGGACTAATTGGAACAGAAATAATCAGGGAAATTTTGATCGAAGACCACCGGAAAGATCTTCTAACAGTGGAAATAGATTTGGAAATACTGGAGAAAGGTACTGGAAACAAAATCCTCCTCCAAGTGACAGATACACACAAAATCGTAGTCCACCAAAAACTGATTCTGGAAGATCAAGAGAAGGAAGAAGCACGCGAGAGCCGGCAAGGTATGAAGAAAGGACCAGAGAAAAGACTCCTGTAGAATTATCTCCTGAACCAAAGCCAATTCACCAAGAAGATGAGCGAGTAGAAATACCAGAAGTTGATTTAGAGAGACCACCCTCTGATAAAAAGAAAAGAAAGAAAAGATCTCGATCATCATCATCCTCTTCTTCCACTTCTGCTACGTCTTCAAGTTCAGACAGTGATTCCAGTGATTCCAATGATTCTAGTGAGGATTCTAGCAGTAGTACTAGTAGTTCTGATGATGAGAAAAAGAAGAAAAAGAAAAAGAAATTAGCGAAAAAATTGAAAAAGAAAGAAAAGAAACGAAAGAAGAAGAAGAAGAAGAAGTTGAAGAAAAAACTTACCAAGAAAGGTAAGAATTCTTTAAGTGAAGAAAAAAAAATTTCTGGCAAAACAGAAAGTGAACAAGATAGACTTCTTAGTGATATTGCACTGGAACAGTCATTAAGAGCAAAAGCAATGGCTCCCATGTCAAAAAAAGAATGGGACAAAAGACAAAATGTGGTTCGAAGAATTTATGATGAAGAATCTGGAAGGCACAGGTTAGTAAACTAAACTACAAAATACTTATTAATATTATTAAAAATTATAGTTTTTCTTCTAAGAAAAGTAGATATAAATTCTATTAGTTTTTATCCTATTAAGATTAAAAATGTTATTATTAATTATACTTTATTACTGTAAATATATAGTTTACAATTTTATAAATATTTTTTATTATAAATTTTGTTATTATTAATTACAAATGTAAAAAAAATATTTCATTTTATAAAAATTAAAATTGGAAAATTTGATATAGTCTATACAAAGAATAGAACTGCCATATTGGATCCACCATCTTGAGTTTTGAATAAAAATGAAAATTTGTTTTAAAATTAAAAATAAATCTGGTGAATAAATAAATAAAAAAATATGTAATTTTTACAAAAAAAAAAAAAAAAAAAAACTTTTACATTACTTTTTTCTAATCAGATTTAAATTTTTTGTTTTAGGTTGATAAAAGGTGATGGAGAAGTTATAGAAGAAATTGTGAGTCGAGAACGACACAAACAAATAAATAATCAAGCCACCAGAGCAGATGGAGAGTACTTTCAGTCACAATTAAGAAAAAAGTAAAGATACCAATCTAGGAATCAAAAGACTGCTGTCTTTACCTATTTTCTTAAATTGCACAGTTTATTGTCATATACTGATACAAATAAGTCTTCAAGTCTTGTCTAAATAGAGTAAAATAATATTACTGTATAGGCATGAGTTTATTTCTAAAACATACCCTAAATCATGAAAATTTAATAAACATTTATTTTTTATCATCTAAAAATTAATTTACATATTTGATTAACAATAACGTCAATTCTTTCAGTAAAGTCATACACAAGAATCTTAGTTTTATTGAGTTTACAAAATCTAAAAATAAAATAATTCTATTTTTAACGAAAATAACTTAATTTTAAGTAAGAATTTTCAACTATAGTAGTAAGAATTAAAAGTCTTTACAAAGTTGTTTATATTAGCTATGTACAAATATTATACACGGTTTGTTTTATAAGAAGCTTTTTAGATTGAAAGTAGTAAAAAAAAATCTTGATAACTTACTGGCCGAAGAATAGTAAGTACTTTCTTAATGTTAACATTGTAATAAAATATTGACTTAAATATTAAAAGTTGTGTATTTCATAACATCGAGATCACTCAACAAATTTTCAAAAACGAATGTCTTTTACGCAATTTTGTACAAATCACGCATAATAGCTTATCTTTGTTGGTCTTCATCGAAATTAAATTAATTTATCAATAATTTTTGTAAATACAATTTTTGTTTTAGAGCAATGCGTCTCAACTTTTAATTAGAAACTTATAATTACATTACTCATTAATAAATATATGTACTAGTGTTTACAAATGCAGCACGCGTTATGTAAAAAAAATTGTTTCATGGAAGATAATTATTATAAGAGTAAAAAATGCAATTAAAAATTGGACCCTTTACAGCTCTCTAGATTCTTGTATTGATATTTATTTACAAAAATTATTGTAATTTAGAAGTTTCCAACTTCAGAATCTCCAAAAAAAAGCAATTACTTTAAATCAGTAACAATTTCAAATTTAAAAAAAGATATTTTTATTAAAGTCATTTTTTTGTTGTGACTCATTCTTGATAATTTTTCCTACAACTTTTATTGAGGAAATTTGTAACTCACTGTTTTTGGATTTCTTTTACTCATTTTGAAGTTTCAAAGCAGATGACTCCAAATTTAGACATTCTGAAATTAGAAACGCTTCCACTCATTAAAAAGTCTAATATAGTTGAACAAAATGCGTTGTATGACCATCCCTGTAAATAGGATCGTCTGTAATGGATGCACGACACAAAGGACACGATCTTTCTCTATCCAACCAAGTAGTGACGCAGTTTTCGCAGAAGATATGTTTGCAGTGTAGCCTTACGGGCATTGAGTACTCTTCATGACATATGGCACAAATACCACCTGAAGCAACTATTTGCTCCTTTGTAGGAGATGCACCTAAACTCTGAAACACAATTAAATAGCTTATAAAATTCTTTGAACATTTTGAATCCTTTAAGTTAAGAAGCATTTTTTAAGATTTCTGTTTATATATAGTATTTAAAAAAATCTATTAATTTGAAATGTTTTTATGTTAATACATTCAGTCTAATCCTTATAATATACTGAAAAAACTCTAATTAAGCTATTTCAAACCAAAGGTATGTAAACTTATTTCAATAAATTTAAAATAAAAATTTATATTTATATTAAAAATTTAAATTTAAAAGTAAGGATAGGTACATACCACATTCTGCAACATTTTCCATGCAGCTCCTAAGAACAACTTAACATGAGACATAATGTCACTTCCCTTATGAATTCCAAAAATTGTAAAAAGTACAATTCCTAGCACTTTATCAGGACCTTCATAAATAAGATACAGGTAGTGTATCCAAGGTTTAAGTGGTGCACCACAACGATAAAGCTGTGAAGCAGCTTCTATCATTAAATAATACTTTCCCTGCAATAATAATAAGTGATGATAATTTTTTTGGAATGTTACTTAGTTATTGTCAATTCCAGATTGAATTTTTATACATGAAATATTATAAAAGTATAAATCAACTTACTCTTTTTTGAAATGCAAGTACTTTAACAGGTAAACAGGTCACTAGAACTTTTATAGCAACAGTAATCAGTTTCAGTACATAGTCTGTTACTGCTACTGTCCATAGTAATTGGGATATAGTAACAGGTGGTGTGTATGAAAAAAATATTGGTTCTTTAAAAACGAAATTAATAAATACAAAACAACCAATAATATAACAAAGAATTCCAAGTAGTGCCATATGACTACGATTTTGTTGTTTCAATATTTCTCTTTTTAAATCATTATTAGCTTGAATAAATGTGACTACTAGTAAAACGAAATTCAGAATTTCAGCTCCATTGTCGTACATAACTGCAATAAAATATTAATTTTATTAATACAAAATACTTACGAATTTTAAATTAAAGGAAAGTAGAAAATATCATACATTTGGTAAATAGTATTGTAAGAAATGGTATATAACTTTCTAAATTTTTGTGGGTTGCTCGTGCCTCAGCACTAATAGCAAGAGATTGTGTAGAATTTCCATCTGGATTATTGTTATTATTATTTTGGTTTCCTGCATTTGCAGCTTCTCGAATATTATTAACAAAGTTGTCTGTAAATGTATGATGCTGATGGTCATTATTTGAAGGTTGATGTGTTTCAATGGCAATATTTGGTGGATGACCTTCAACATTTATTACAACACTATCAGAACGTTCATTTGCTGGAGTTTGAATTTGTATTTGTCTTTGGTGATTTGGATTTAACCACTCTTGTATTTGTGATATAGCTGGTCTCTGTAAAAATTGGAATATTTGTTTCATACAAGATACTATGTACTACTTATATATTTTAAATACTTTAAAATATTTAGCAAAATAAATGATTATAATATTCTAGATTTCAAAATATTCGAAAAAATTGTTATAATACTTTTAAAATGATATATAACATTTTATTTTGTACTTACAGATCTAGATAAGTTTATTAGGGGACTAATCTCTCCAATAGTAGTGGAGAGATTGTCTGCGATTATTCTCCTGGAGTCCTCCATTGAATTGAAATTAAATAATGTTATTGTTGCATTAGGTTGTTGAGGAGTATGAGAATGTGTCATAAGTATCCCAGCAGGTTGGGTACTCAGTGTGGTGGTAACCTCTCTGGGCTCTGATTCCGATTCCGCCTCAGCAACTGTTATAGCGGTATCTGCCATAACCAGTCTCTGAAAATATTAATAAACGCTAACTAAGTAGAGAACGTATTTACTTCAATTTGAAATATTTTTTTTTTGAAGCGATGATGAAATTTTACGAATTTTCTAGAATAATACACTAATGTAGATAATGAATTTGAATATGTTAATATTTGTTTACTTTTACGCCTATAATACCTTGTAATTAAATTGAGTAAAATTTTACCCATCGATAACCAATCACCACAATTCCAAAAACAATGAATAAAATCTTTTGTGTTCCCCACAACATAACCATATTGAGTCCCTATAAAAGCCCCTTAATCTCACTCACGAGCAGATCAGCATTTTCCTTCTGGACAGCATCACCGAGCTTAAGGTTGCAGCTCCCTCCAGGACATCGATGCAACCTAAAATTACCAAACATCCCAAAACGTTGTCCCAATCAGCAATAAACCAGCAAAAACCCGATCTCGTCCGCCAAAACCCATCGCTCGACCTTCCAGGCCCCCACTTTTACATTTTGGAGCGAATAATTTCGTCATACGCACATATACACCGAGAGCGCGCCTATATACAATCCGCGCTCCCCGCTACATATCCCCCAAAACTCTCGCTCTCCTCTACCAGGAAAAAAAAGCCAAGGTAAAACAAAAGCCTATCAAGCATATATATACATACACGTCTCCTCGGCGTATCCTTACTTGCAAGGAAAAGCCTCTTCTCTCAACGGAGACGACTTCGCGCAGGTGTATATCCTCCGGGCTGTCCTCCAGGGTCACATAATTAACCAGTCCCTAATACGCCAGCTCCTGCCGCTCAGAGTAGCTGGGAGCAGCGGCCGCCTGATCGATGTGTCCAGCTGTGCGGCATGTTTCCTTATAACTTTTCTTTTCTCTACTCTCTCTCTCTCTCTCTCTCTCGTTTCACACTCCAGCGATCGCCGCGGCTACGTGTCCGATAAGAGCTGCGCGATTATTAACGAGTAAATACTTATCCAGCACCTTTTGGCCAGACTGCGCCAGCGCGGAGAAAACTAAGGCAGCCGCGCGTGGAAAGATATATTTTGTCGGGACCGAGGAACACGCGCGCCGTTTATATTTCTCCTGGACGTTGGTAGCGTTTTTTCATTTGACAGACACAGAGAGGATAGGATATAGTGTGCTGTGGAGGTAATATAGGATGCGGTGCGCGCGCGAAAAAGGCGACGCTCGCGCTCCGCCAGACGGTGATGTGTAAGTTCCGTGTGTTTGCAAATATCCGGCGAACGCGCGGTTTGTTATTGCGTGAGATAGCGGATAGTTGTAATTGCTGGCTTTATCGCTTGAGAGTTTTTTGCTAAGTCGTTGTTTTTTTTCTATTGTGGGATTGATAACGGTTCTTTTTTTTTTCATGAGTTGATGACGGATGACGGTAGCGTTCGATTTTTGGATTGAGGCGTTTGGAAAGGTGATATTGTGATTATTTAATTGTAATTGACGTAAACATTTTTTATTAATTGTCAAATAGCGTAGTTTTTTAGTTTTCTATTGTTAAAAATTTGTTTACAAGGCTCTGAAACAATAGTTCCTGAGAACCACTATCTTAGTTAAAAACAAAAAAGAATAAAACATTTCGGAGCGAATTGTTATTACAAACGAGCAAAGCCGCCTGAAGTACACGTCGCGCGCTTCAAAACAAATCGATTCCATTTAAAAATGGCCGTATCCATTTGAATCCAGCAACCACTTCGCTCTCAGCTCCAAAACACCACCTCAAAACACCTCGTCAACTCATCCAGCTAACTTAAAAATCCTCCGTTCCCTCTCCACTCTGCCAACCACTGAATCGCGCGTTAATTGCCATAAATTTCTAAAATGACTCATCGGAGCACGTATATGTATTCTAGATAAGAAGGAGAACCACTGATCAGCTGTTCTCCTTGCGAGCGCGCGCCGATCTGCGGGCAGACGTGCGCCGTGCGCGGGACAGCATCGACGGCTTACCCGCACATCTTAGCTCTGTCTCTCTGAAAAATGTGATCGAATACCACAACAAAGCACATCTGTACAGGAATAAATTGAGAGACTGGTAATTAAAGGATTATTATGCGAAAGAACAGTGCGAGGCCGAGCCGCTCGACGAGAAGCTGGAATAATGATTCGTCGAAACAGGTAAGGTATAGAGAGAAGAAGATGGTTTGTGCCGACGTCTTCGCACTTAACTTATGCAATTAACCTTAATTCGGTGGGGGAGTTAACTCGATATGCACGCACGGTATATAGTTTGTCTTATTTACGAGGTTGTTTATCGCGCGGGTTCGTGACTGAAAATTCGATTGTTCGCGGCTGCTACGCGTGCGGTTCGTTTGTTTTGACGGAGTTGGAGATTAGGGGTTGGATTTCAGGTTGGATTGAGGTGTTTGAAAAATTTTTGGTTGATGAATTTTGAGTGATGGGATTTTTGGTCGGTTTTTCTGGAGTTGAGTTAATTGGGAGGCTGGCGGTTTGTTAGAAATTGTCTTGGATGGGTGTATAAATAGTTGGGTCGGTGCAAATTTTAGCAAGGGTGACTTCATTAGATAAAATTAGATCAAGTGACCCACATGA
>JAPYZB010007877.1:0-15816 GCA_030522745.1 Eupelmus kiefferi | reverse complement strand
ATTTTGATAACTGATTTCATCGTTTCTTTTTAATTGTAAAGCTAATGAATGAGCATTTATGTAAAGAGACATTACAAATCCAGTAAAAGCTATTGTAACTATAATTCAAAGAAAGTAAATATCAAGAACTCATAAATCATCGACTCAGTAATAAACAAACTTTAAAATTTAAATGAAAATTAATTTTTGTCCATGATTTATCAAAAATCTTTAAAGTCTGTAAATGAATAAAAAAAAGAACTAATTATGAAAGATCTTATACGTTATTGAATGATAGTTATTTATATTTATAAAGAAAATTTATTTAATTTTGAACTTTAGATAAATGGTAGAAATTTCCACAACCCACTTTAAAAATAGGCTAGTTGATGTCTGATTCTTCACAGTTGGCCAAAAAATGGTGAAAATTTCTACCAGGGTTTTGATTTATTATAAATAATAATGATGATAACATTAGTGTTTTTTATTCAATATATAAACTAAAATTCTTTTTTTTAATTTCAACGATTATACCTTTTTTATTTGTAATGTTTTAATGACATTATTCACATTTTTTCTTCATTAAAAATTACGCAAGTCTACAGATATAGCTAATATACGCCGCGTAAATAGATCGCTGGAAGAAGCATTACACCTTAAAAGTACACCGAAATATCACAATCTTGTCTCTATACTAGCAACCGATCGATAATTTCTATTAAAAAATCACGAGCTATGAAATTATATATTCTGAAATGACAGTAATATCATGAACATTACAGACATACATATTACAATAATTATTCTGATTTCATATAATTTAGTTGATTACACACATATACTTTTTAATTTATATAACTGATTTCTCAAGTAGAAACCTTTGTAATAGTTTAATTTTAAAATTAATTAAACCTTAGACGTACATGTCATATTTTATAAGAACAAATTTTCATATGGATATGTATGCTCGCACATAGCTCACACTACGCGTGTAGCTATGTGCGAGCTTGCGTGCGTGTATCTTCCGTGTACGTGCGAGTATGCTTTGAGAAACACAAGTAAAAAATTTAAATTCTGGCTATTATTATATTATTGCGCTTAGTGTGTTCAAGTAAATACTAGTAATGTAGCAACTTTACATAAAAATTACTTGAACTAAATTATATAAAATTCCAGTCCAAAGAGGAATCCGCATAGGAACTGCACTTGTATCGTCATCGTGAGGAATAGTATCATCATAATATAAATAAATTATGTGATTTTTTTTATCTTTTTAATCTTTCTTAACTTTTATCAGAACATCACACTCTTGAATTTGCAAATTTCAATTCTATAGACTAAGATTACAATTCAAAGAATTTAGAGTGTAGCTTAGCATTCGGGCAATTTTTATTTGACATTGCGACTTATGTCGGAAAACTCTTAATCATACAGTTCATCACAAAATATTCACTCGCGTCAGTCATTGCTATCATGGACCTATCAACGGCGTTAATTTTCATTGCGATCCGATGAATTCTGTGAATTTTCTTCGCGAACGTTTCAATGTATTAGTCTTTGTCCAAAATGCTCTGTTTTGTAACACTTTCTTCATAATTTGGTACCTGTGTTTCTTTATAACAAACGTGGATATGAAGTAAGAAGGTGAAGGAAGACAAGAAATTTCAACACCCATACATGCCTATTTTTTCTGTGTGGTGCGATAGGATTGAATCTTCAGGCCTTTATTTATAATTACACAAAAGAATCACGATCGTATACTTTTTAATTGATCATTGAAAATTTATAACGGATTTCCCGTCAACTATTCAAAACTTTATCGAAATAAAAATTTAAATGTTGAAATAAAAGCATTGCGTTTGATGGAGAGATCTAAAGGCTCACTTATTCGCACATAACAAACTTCTTTTAAAAGCTTTTATTGTTAAAAAATATAAAATTGTTATCCATTTTTTAAATATAGCTTAACTTTTTACATAACAGCAGTAAATATTACCTATTTAGTCGAAAATACATGCTGCAGATCTTACTCTTTTTTCTTATATATTGCCAAGAGTAATGTAGCAGTTGCCCAAGATGCTTTTAAAATCTTGAAACAATAAGGATTAAGTAAATATTATATTCTACATATTTTAATCATTTAATATTTTCTAATACCCCAATAGCTTTAGAGTACTTTAACACGTCTATATATATTGATTTTGCATGTCTATATATATTGATTTTGGATTAATTAACTCTTACAAATTATTTATAAAAATATTGATACTTAAAACACCTAGTCCACATAAATAAACGTATATATATATATTACTATATATTGATGCGCGTTACGAAAACAAAGCCAAATTCAAATTGCTACGAAGACTATTGAGATTCATCGATTGCCACGAAGAATATCTACATCGTTAGGCCTTTGCCACGAAGAGTATCTCGATTCAAAGGCTTGGCATGAAGAGAATCCATTCTCTTTGTGGTTGATATATAATCGAGATACTTTTCGTGGCAAGTGCTCAATTTGCTTTATCTTCGTAAAAAATGGTTAATATGGATACTCTTCTACTTGAGCTGGCGTTTTCGCTTTTCTTCGTAACGCGCGTACATATAGAAATCTTTAGATTATTCATTGCTCTAAATTGAAATGTTTAAATAAAAACTATTTATAGAAATTAGAAATTAATTAATAACCTTTTTCATAGGTAAGATAAATCAATTAGTAATAGTAATAGTTTATTTCGATTAAAAAAATAAATAACGAAATTATATATTACCGTTGTAAAATGTTCCATGGAGCAAATGTAAGTTCCAACTTGCAAACTCTCAGGTGTTGTACTTTTTTGCATAATTATAAGCAACATTTTTTGATCTTTTAGAGAATTTAAATACCAATCCGCAAAATATCTGAAAAATACAAATTGATGCATAATAGCTTAGGTATTTTAACGTTTTATCAATCAGTTACATAAATTTTGCTTACATAGTCAAGTGAATATGACTTGAATAATGTCTTAATTGTTCCGCCCCATAATGTACGTAAAATTCGTGCGTACCACCAGCTATGAAATTGATAAATGCCCATAGTACTGAACGTACGTTTTTTATATTAAACTTAAACTGAAAATTAGTATGTAAAAAACGCTTTTTAAAGTGTTAATAATATCACTAAAAATTATGTTCATACTTACATCGAATAATAGAATACCAAGACAAATACATTGGATGATTTCATTTGCAAAAAACATAGTTTTGAATATATCTTGAATCAAATGAATTTTTCTAGAATAATTATAATAATCATGTAAAAATTAAAACTTTTAATTATAAGAAATTAAAAATTTATTGATACAAAACCTTATAGCTTTTTTATGTATTTTAACTATAGTAACGAACTCCGAGTCAAAGTGATTATTAATTTTTTCCTTAACCTTAACCTTTAACATTATTTTATTGGATTCTATTACTTTCAGCAATCTATAACTAACGAATAATATTATTAGAAATACATGAATTAATAATAAACAATATTATCTTATTATCTTACTCTTCTTCTTATTGGCTGTGAACTGATTGATTGGCCATTTTGCCATTATCCAGTAAAATTATCATATACATCAAGCATACTTCACACAAAAATTATTAACATAATAATAACTTACTTAACAATAGCGAACATTCCGCAAGTATGTTTTACGCTGCAGATATACATTGCTGTAGTAGCCGTGTATGCACAGTGTCCAGCAACAAGGCCAAAATAACTATGTGCTATTACTTGAATGTAGTGCCTAAAATTTGTGCTAGGATCGATGATCCAGTCTTGAGAATAATATGGAAAGATTTTTGAATAATTGTTAGTCAATCCCGGGTCAATTACGAGTGACGTATAATTGATTGCGAAATATACAAACAAAGATAAGGAAATAAGCGCTGAAATAAAATTAAACCTTTTTAGTTTAGAAAGCTACTGCATCTGATGTGAGAGCTACTGCACCTGATGTATAATTATTATGTACTATTTTATAAAAAAAAATTTTCGTTAGATTACAATTGTCCGCTAAATTGTCAATTTTTTAACTTATTTGTAAAAAGAAATGAAACTGAATTATCACGCATATATTTTGAAATGAATTAAGATAGCTAATTCTACGACTAATTTGTTTTTTCTTCATTTTAATTGTTAAAGCTTATATGAGTCTTACACCATGTGTAGAAAGTATTCAAGAATATTTTTAAAATATTAAGATTATTTTTTTAAAAATTTAATAAAAAGCGATAAGTAGTTAAATTCCGTCGTACAAATTTGAAAAATGTTTGATAAAACTACCACAGAACCATTGAATTTGTCCGACAAACTGTAGCATTATTTTGTTACTTTTATTTCTGAAATTTATTAAAAGATATTCTTGAATTGTATTTGACGTGTCGTCATATAATAATTAATATTTAAAAATTAATAAAAATATAGATTATATTGTAATGATTAATAGGGTCCTGCTATCGCATTTGAGTTTTCAATATTTTGAAGAACACTCTTAAAACTACCAAAATTCTTTAAAAATATCAGAATATTCTGTTTACCTATATAATACCACATTGTAATTCTTCCTTCTTCAGAAAATTTGTGCAGTATTTTCAATTCGTTTTCATCAGTTATCATTTTCCAATCTTCGTCAATTTTTTTATAAAGTCGTGTGATCTATGTATCATATAAGTTATAAAAGGACAACAGATTTTTATATTTTGATAAAAAATTACCAGATGTTCACGTATGGAATACATTAAAAGTTGACAAACACCTCCAAGGACTGACAAAGTTATTATAAATGTCTCAAAAAGCATTATTAAATCTTTGTTCATATTACTCATGGTACCTTTAACCTTAAATTTCCTCAACGATTATAAATACATATTTTTTCAAGAAAATGTCATAAAATTAAATTAGACTTACCATTGGAATTCCAGCAGTTAGCACTAGCATTGTATACACAATGAAAATACATCGATTTTTCGTTTTTGATTGATATGGCCATATTCCCAAGCTCGATAGAAGACGTTTATGGAGCACAAAATACGGACAGTCAGATATAGTCATATTTTGTTGTCTTTCAAAATTTTACTCTTGAATTAAAGTAAAAACTTTTTGATTAATAGCATTTTTAAATAACGACTATTTACAATTAATATCTAATTGAAGTTAAAATAATTTAACTATAAAGAAGCGTTTGTGATAGTTAAAGTTTTACTTTAGCAACATTAAAAGTATCTCAATGACTTCATAATATTACTCGAATAGCAGGATAAAACTATAGAATTTAAAGTTAGTAAACTTGTTTAGGTCATATAGAAAAAATTTTACGTACAAAAGACATTTTAGAAGACATATACAATCCTCTGGAAATTTTTATTGATAATTCATAAGCTAACGAATTGTGTATACTGAAGTAACATAAACGTTAATTACAATTGATTTGATTGTTTTTATACCCGACGATTGTTTAGTTTATGAAGAAAAATAAACTATTGGTTTCAGAGTTGTTAATTGCTCTTACTGTAACTGCTGCTTGCTGTTGTTGACGAAGTGCACTCATCAGCGTTTACTTTATCGCCCCTGTTTATCACAAACTATTTTCTCATATGAGGTGCGCTAAATACTGCTTTTTTGTCTAGCGAGCCGAAACTACCACTTTTTCTTACGACCAATTGCAAAGGTTCAGCTTAATTTCAGCCTCACCAGAAAAAAAAAATGTATGCGGGAAGAAATCAAAGAATGCCTCAGATCGCATTGTTATTTTTATGCGATCTGGGACATTCTTTACTTTTGGCTCCCTAGGTACATAATATACTATTTCTTCTCTATGTTTATGACAGCATAATGTACATAACATACAGTTATTTTTAGTTTTTAAGTATTGCTTTTCTTCCTATACATAGGTGAAGAAAATATAATTTTTCCAAGAGTGCGTAAGACCCCGTTTTCGCGCACTCTTAGAAAAAATCGCATGTTAAAACTAGATTCACGTATTTCGTATGAAAAATTTATAATAAACTAGTGACATTTTGCGTGCTTCGCGCGGCCTGCATTGTTTATTTGTCTGTTTTTTGGGGCATTTCTTAAGTTTTGAAGTTAAAAATCCTTAATGTTTAAATTATCATGAAATCAAAATGTATTAATTAATATATTCATTGTTTTATTATTTATTTAACTTTCTTTTCATTATAAATGACTTTCACAAATAACTTTGTAAGAATAAAATCTATTTTAATATTTAAATACTTTTTACAATCGAATTTTTTCGCCTTTTCAAAAGCAACGAATCAAATCTCTTTTTAAGAAAGGAGAATAATAGTGGAAGAAAGCAATTTCCACCTCATACAACCTTTTTTCGCTTCACTTATGCGAATAGAAGAAGAATGTAACAAGAAATTTTAATAACCATAAACACCTATACTTTCTATGCGATAGAATTGAGTCATCAAGCCTTTATTTATAAATACACAATAGAATCACCATCATACACTTTATAATTAATTATAAAAATAAAAGAAAAATTGCAATTAGCATTCTTCAAAAGTTAAGTCGTAAATTTGTACCTTATTTCGCGCCATGGCTATTAAAAAACTTTATGGAAATAGAAATTTAAATGTTTAAATAAAAGCATTACATTTGATGGAGAGATATAAAGGCTCACTTATTCGCACATAACTATAACTTCTTAATTAAAAGCTTTTATTGTTGAAAAATATAAAATTGTTATTTATTTTTGGAATATAGCTTAACTTTTTACATGACAGCAGTAAATAGTCGAAATAGTAGTATTTAGTCGAAAATGCATGTCGTGGATCTCACTCTTTTTTCTTATATATTGCCAAGAGTAATGAAGCAGTTGACCAAGATACTTTTAAAATCTTAAAACAGTAAAGAATAAGTTATAAATATGGTATTCTACATATTTTTAACATTTAATTACAATTACAAACATTAATAGACATTTAATATTGTAGGAATTCCAAATGATTTAAGAACTGAATTGTTGAATGCTAGAAGGCTTCACATTTGAAAATACGATAATTTATCCTCCAAAGGAATACATTTTTAAAGTAAATACACGAATTTTTAAAAAATACCTACACACATATACAATAGATATAAAAGAAAAAATCTTATCGCAAAGAATTTCTATAGAATACTTAACAACATTTGATGTTAGACGGAAACGGATTTACAATTAAATAATAATTTTTTATATGTAATTGATTTGTAAAATAAAAAGGTAACGCTGGAGTATCTTAGTCTAAATTTTACATAATATAGATAATATTTAGTAAAGTTTGAACAATTGATATTTTCAAAAGTTATGAAAAACAAACACAAAAATAATTTAATTTTTTTAAAAATAAAATTAAAATTTCAAAAATTAAGTTATTTTTTTATTCAATTCTTTAATTTTTAAACAAATAGTTTTCACTATAAAGGAAAGATTGCCTTCCTATATTTTTTTTATTCAATTTGTTTACTTCCTTGGAAATTACTTTTCTGTGTTTTCGAGCGTTAAGCGTCTTCTTATATGCTGCCATTAAATTTATTTTAAGTTGTGTACAGGTCATGGCATAAAGTAAACAAATTGCTTATACCCTAAAAGCTTTAAGGAAGTCTACATGTCTATAAATGTTGATTTTTTGATAAATTTACTCTTACAAGTTATTTTTATTATAATATACAAATTACAAGCTTATTAAACAATTTGAAATGCTATAAAAATATCGATACTTAAAACACCGGGTCTGCATAAACAAATGTATACTACTATATATTGAAATCTTTAAATTACAAATTGTACTACGTTTAAATCTTTAAATAAAAACTTTTTATAAAAATTACAAATTAATAACATTTTTTGTAGGTAATTTAAATCAGTCAGTAATATAAATTTTGATTGAACAAATAAATAACTAAATTATATATTACCATTGTAAAATTTTTCATAGAGAAAACGAAAATTCCAACTTGTAAATACTCAGGTCTTCTACTTTTTTGCATAATTCTAAGCAAAATTTTTTTAACTTTGATAGAATTTAAATACCAATCTGCAAAATATCTAAAAAAAATACATATTAACTGAAGTATCTTTCTCATTTCATGTAAAAAATAAATAAGAGATTCACTTAATTGTGTTTTACACCGTGTATTTCTAAAATAATTTTACACAACCTTTGTGTAATATTTACACACAATTTGTGTATTAAGCATCAATTTACACAAAACAATTTTTTACTGTGTGCTTACGTAGTCATGTGAATAACACTAGAATAATGTTTTATTTGTTCTCCTCCATAATTTACGTAAAATTCATGTGTGACAAAGGTTAGAAATACAATTATTATCCGAAGTACTGCTCGTAGGTCGTTCATATTATATTTAAGCTGAAAAATATATAATAAAAAATCTTTTTCAAAAAGTTTATAACATCACTTAGTACCAAGTTTATACTTACATCGAATAATATCATACCAAGACAAAAATATTGAAAAATTTCGATCAAGAAAAAAATTGAATTAAATATATCTTGAATTAAATGAATTTTGCTATAATATGAAATAATAATGTAAAAATAAAAGTCTTAATTATCAAAAAATGTAAATTCGCTTTTTATACAAGACCTTATCGTTTTTAGATGTATTTCAATTATATTGGATAGTTCAGAATCAGAGTAATCGTTAATTTTTTTCTTTATAAATCTCATCTTATTATTACGTACTACTTTTAGCAATCGATAACTAACAGGCAGTATTGTTAGATATACATGGATTAGAATAAATATATTATTAGAATAAATCAGAATAAAATTAATAGCAAAATTATTAATTTCATAATATCTTACCTTACAATAGTGAACATCCCGCATATGTGTTTCACGCTGCAGATGTATATTGTTGTAGATACTAAACTTGTAAAAGTAGCAGCAGCAAGACCTAAAGTACTATGTGCTATTACCTGAAAGTTGCGCCTAAAATCTGTGCTAGAATCGATGATCCATTCTTGTGAGTAATAAGGAAAAATTTTTGAATAATTGTGAGAAAGTTCTTGATCAATTACTAACGGTGCATAGGTTATTGTAAAACTTAAAAAATAGGTTAAATAAGTAGTTGCTGAAAATAAAATAAAATTTTCATTTTTTAGAAATTTCAATTACACTTAATTTCATAAATATTATTATTTTATACAACATATTTTTGACTGTAATCAAGGGCTATCTCCGTATGTTTACTAATTTGAACATAACACCTTTACAAATTTAATTTTCAATTATAAAATTAGCAAAATTCTTTTAAAGTATTAGAATATTCTGTTTACCTATATAATACCAAGTTAAAATTCTTCCTTCTTCAGAAAATTTGTGCAGTATTTTCAATTCTCTTTTATCAGTTATCATTTTCCAATCTTCATCAATTTTTTTATATAATCGTCTGATCTTTGTGATAAATAAATAAATAAATAAATAAAATAAATTATAAAAGTTCAACAGATTTATCATATTTTAATAAAAAATTACCAGATATCCACGTATAGAGCACATTAACAGTTGTATCAAACCTCCAAAAATTGCTAGAGTTATTATGAAGGTCTCAAAAAAAATTATACAATCTTTATTTATATTACTCATCATACCTAAAATCTTTTTTTTTAATGATTATGCATGCTTGTTTAAAAATAGATTGTTAAATTAAAATAAATTTACTATCGGAATTGCTGCTGTTATTACTAGTATACCATACACAATGAAAATACATCGTTTTTTCAGTTTTGATTGATTCGGCCATAATCCCACACATGACAAAACACGTTTATGGAAATCAAAATATGGACAATTGGATATAGTCATGACTTGTTTCCATTTAATATTTCTCAAATTTTAATTGTAAGTTTCTAAGTTAATTTTAATCATATCATAATATTGTCAATGTAGAATAGCTTTTATGATAGTATTAGTGAACTTGGCAAAAATAAATTATCATGTCATTAATCTCTTAATTATTACATAACGTGATTAAGAATACCTATGAATCATCTTCCGATAATTGCTTCATATTACACAGGATTAATCTGGAAAAATAATCAAAATCTCTAATTTTTTTTATAGAACAAAATTATGTTTTCGTTTTTGAATCTAATAAAAACAACTTTAATTTTTCTATAAAAATAATTAGTTTATGAGTCATTACAAAAATTTTAATAAATAAAATCAACAATATCCCATCTTTTCCAATGCTTTGTACTGGACTTTTCATTTAGTATTCTTTCTGAATATTGCTAAATACTTATAAATAAAGATTAATAAAATAGTTTAACGTAATTTAACAAAACACATGAATTCATTTAGAATATATGCATAATAGAATATTATATAATTGATTTTATCTTTTGTCATGCGATTAATCTCGTAATGAATCCTGTGGTATATCATGTAATTTTTTTTAACTCGGGATTCACAGTGATTAAACGTACCTGAATGTCTATTAAATACTCCTCGACTAACAAGAAAATAATGATGAAATTGTTAGAAACTTATTTAGGTATTCTCACCAAAACTTTATTTATAGGCAATATTATATTATATACAACGACGTAACAAAATTTGTTATTGACTCACGAACTATAAAATTAAAACTCTGAACTTAATTCCAATTGATTTGATTATTTACATAACCTTGATGTATATAAACGAGCTTTTAATGTGTAAATTGGGATTAAGCTTTACTTTCCTAACATTTAATTGTTTCATATATGGAGGAAAAGTTCTGGTCTCAGGATCTTTATTCGTACTGAATTCATTTGTTACAAATCTCAACTCTGCGAATGTTAAATTTTGCTCTTATGGAAAATATTTAAAATAACGTTATTAGTTGTTCTTATGTGAAACGATCAAATAATCACAAGTGTTTTGCTTTGCAAGTGCTAGATCTATATAACTTATAAATTAATAAGACAATAAGTAGTTTTGTATAAATAAGGGATAGTTAATATTTTTAGATTATTTTCCTTTGCAATACAAGAATAGTTTCAAATACCGATATAACAGAAAATATTATGCGCCAATTCAACTTTTTGTTGTGTTAACTAAGTATAAATTTATTGTACTTCATTGTGGTTTAATAATTTAAACACGTCTTGGTAGTAAACCAAACGTGATTTAGACGCAACTTTGATGTAATTTCATACGAAAATTGCGGCAGTATACACTGTAATATGTCTTCGACTTTTTTGTGTTTTTGTTGTCAAAAAATTGCATTCAGCATGTACAGCACTTTCTGACTTAATAAAGAACTTACTTTTAAAAATTGATTTATACTCGACAACTTACTCAAATTACGATTAATATAAACGAAAAAGCTTACTTTCTCCCCTTGTTGCACAATGTACTATTATGCCACTCTAATCTCAAAACCCTAACTTTAAAATGATTTTTTGGCTCTCGCGGCATAAAATACGGTTCGATGCTGGTGCGTAAGGTGATTTTTGCCTCGTTAGACTTTACAAAAAACCGAAAAACGTCTCACAAGGAACATAACCACCTTCCACACCCGTATCGAAATGTACTATTTTGATCCTACATTGTTCTAGTAAATGGTATATATTTAAAAGATAACATATTGTAGATATCTACTCCTCTTACTTATACATTATCAAGAGTAACGTAGCAATAGACCAAGATGCTCTTAAAATCTGAAAATGATAGGGCTTGAATAAATATAGTTTTATATTCTTTATTTTTATACATTGATTATTAAAACATAAACTATTCTAATTACTAATGTTTTAATAATAAATATTTATAATCAATACATACTAATTTTTGAAAAGATTTGATTTTTCAATGTAAACTGTTTAAAATATTGTAAACGACAAGTAATTATCACATTTCATAGGTATTTACATCAAATTGACAGGTCAAGGTAGGAAATAACCCAAAAATAGCCGTTTCTAATTACTCTTAAAAAATATAATTTCTACAATGGTAAAAATTCTTCCGAGATTATAATTATTTATTAAAAAATAAGTAACTAAATTACTTAAATAACTAAGTTACCGTTGCATAATTTTCCATTGAGAAAACAAAAATTCCAACTTGCAAATACTCGGGTCTTGTAGTTTTTTGCATAATCATAAGTAAAATTTTTTGCACCTTTGCAGAGCTTAGATACCATTCCGCAAAATATCTGAAAGTGCATATTAATGCATAATAACTGATAAATCTTTATGTTTTATTTATCAATAATAAAAGTAGTGCTCACGTCGTTAAGTGGATGTCGTTAGAGTAATGTTTTATTTGTTCTGCCCCGTAATTTACGTAAAATTCATGTATACCACAAATTATTAATGCGCATATTGTCCGAAATACCGAACGTACGCTGTTCATATTATACTTAAACTGAAAAATAGTAATTGAAAAAAATCTTTTCTAACCAGTTTATAATATCATTTACAATCGTGTTTATACTTACATCGAATAATAGTATACCCAGACAGAAATATTGAAAGACTTCGGTCATAAAAAAAATGGCATTGAATATATCTTTAATTAAATAGATTTTGCTATAATAAGAATGAATTATGTAAAATTTCAAAGTTTTAATTATTATAAATTTAAAGTTTATTCATACAGAACCTTATAGCTTTTTTATGTATTTTAATTATAGTGAATAGTTCCGAGTCAATTCGGTCATTCATTTTTCTCTTACTACATTTTATTTTATTATATTCTACTGTTTTTAGCAATCTAAAACTAACGATTAATATTAGATGTGCAAGAATTAAAAATAAACCAAAAATTATAATATTCACTAAATATACTCCTAAATTATTATCTAAACAATAGCTTACCCAACGATAGCGAACATTCCACATATATGTTTCACGCTGCAAATATACAGCGCTATAGTTACCATATAACTAGAAGCAATGATCACAAAGCCTAAACAACTATGTATTATTATTTGTAAATTGCGTTTAAAAACTGAATCGGGATTGATAATACATTCTTGAGCATAATAAGGAAATATTTTTGAATAGTTATTGGTGACCCCAAGGTCACTTACTAGTGGTGCAAAGTTAACTAAGGAATATATGCAGTAAATCAAGTAAGAACTAGCTGAAAATTAAAAAAATTCAATTCAAATAGCTATCATTTCATCTATAATTATTATTTAATTTGTTACATCGCAAGACTTTTTATTTAATCGAGAGTTTCATTGATAATTTATTGTAACGTAATTGTTATACATTCGCACATTGCATTATTAATCGAAACTTATTTAAGTAAGTAAGGAATTAACGAAGTTAATGAATTTAATCTATTATTATTTTTTAAATATATTGCAACACTTTGTTTACCTATATAATACCATATCAATATTCTTCCTTCTTCAGAAAATTTGTAAAGTATTTTCAGTTCTTTTGTATCAGTTATAAATTGCCAATCTTTATTGATTTTTTTATATAATTTTCTAATCTATACCATACAACAAATAAAATTTTTAGTTAAATAAATAAATATCTTAATTAATTAAAATATTACCAGTTGTCCACGTATGAAGTATACTAAAAGTGTGCTTACAGCTCCGAAAAATACTAAAGTTAATATGAAGGCCTCAAAAAAAATGATAAAATCTTTATTACTTAGCATACCTAAAATCTTGTTTTTAGTAAATGATTAAAAATATAAATTAACGAAAATATCGTAAGATTAAGCTTAACATACTATCGGTATTGCAGTAGTTATCGTCACTATTCCAAACAAAACGAGAAAACATATATTTTTCGTTTTCGATTGATACGGCCATAAACCGACGAATGACAAAAGACGTTTATGTAGAACAAAATACGGACAGTCAGATATACTCATGCTTGACGCCTTTATGAATTTTACAACTCCTATTAAAACGTACTCAAAATATTGCTTTCCTATTCATCGAATTTTTATGATATCTGTAGCCTCATAGCAAACTCATTGCAAACAAATACGAAGTTTTCTTCAAATTCATTTATATACTGCGAAATGTAATGAAAAAATTATTAAAAAACTTGGATCTCAGGTATGGTCATTCCTTATGGAATATAACAACTCTAGAAATACTAAAGTTTTAAAGAAATATTGACAATTTCTGTATTATTTAATAAAATTACATATGATTGTAGCAATCACATGCAATAAAATACCACAAGTTTTATGCAGTATATCTTCTACACTCAACTTTGACACTTTTTGTGTATCTCCACCGCTTGTGTGCCTATAATAATTTGTATTCCTTATTGTAATTCCCGTTTGCAATTCTGGATATTAGCTGTTTCTTCTACTATTTAGCGTCAATTCAGAAGACGTAACTACTGGAGTACCTTTTTTTATTTGCTACTTTTCTTACTTTGATTCGCGATCTTCCTCACATCAGAAACTCCGAGTAACTACAAATAATCAACATTGCACAGTTGGAGTACTATAAAGCAGATTATACTCAGAAAGGACACCACGATATCATAACTTCAAGCGTAACAGTAAATTATATGTATAATTCACGAACTATTAAATTATAACTTCTAAAATTACAGTAATAGTAATAAACACATTAACATTAATTACAATTAATTAATTTGATTCGTTCAAAACCTCTTTAACCTATATTAAATTGTTGATGTTTAAATATCATTGAGCATCAATATAAAAATAGAATGCCCACTGATATGTACTAAGTTGTTCCACGTGGACAATTACCAAACCATTACTATTATGTATGTAGAGCATAAAAAAGTATATTAATTAAATAATTTTAAAATTAAAAAAAATAAATTAAAATATTTGAACGTTTCTATGCTTTTTTCTCTAAAAGATAAAGAAGAGAAAATGAACAAAACAAGATTGCCAAAATATAACAGAGATAATAAATAAATAATTCATTTTTCTGCGGTTTTATTGACAAAAATAGTTACTTAAACGCTGTTACTTCTACTTCACAATTACTGCAGTTAGCGACATATTAATAAAAAGTCTATCGATTGAGAATGCACAAAAATATTTTACATTTCAACTAAATACTATTCCAAAGTTAACAAATTAATAAATTTGAAAAATTTTTTAAAATTTTATGAAAATACACTTATTAATAGTATATTACGCATCTAGGGAGGTAAAGTACTATTTTTCACCATACCCGGGCCGAAAATAACACTTTCGTGATTTTGAGCCGGGAGCGAAAGTGGTACTTTCGGCCAGGGTATGGTGAAAAAATTTTTTAATTATTTAATTCATAAAATATTTACTTTTCCTCAATATTTCAATAGACTTTGAGCCTTTTTAAACCCGTAATCGTAAAACATAGGAACTCATTTTTTCACTTCTTTATTTTTTATATTTTATATCAAAACTTGACGGCCGATCAAGTGTTTGGCGCCTATGAGAGCATTTCCCGGCCTCACCGTTCGTCCTGAGGTACCGGACTCCGATATTTTTGAAGGATTTTTTTTTGTCTTATCCTAGACCCCTTTCCTTTTCGCTAACTCCTCCCTTAGAGGAGCGCTTCTACATTATTATTTATACCTAACATACATTCGTTTCATTCATATATACTTGCTTGACCCCTATGTAACCTGACTCCCCTTTCCTACCCCTCTTTCTCTCACCCTCCCCCTCTCCTTACCTTCCTTGAGTCTCTCTCTCTACTCCCCAAAGTAGACATCAAAATGTAGTCATTTATACACTGAAAAAAATATTCCGCTAATTTAGCGATTTCGAATGGGCAAAAACTCTGTTCATGTATGAAAAGGAAAACTCCGTAAAACAAAACGGAGAA
>JAPYZB010007876.1:0-11224 GCA_030522745.1 Eupelmus kiefferi | reverse complement strand
GTGCTCTCTGACCCGAATGAAATAATCATTCCGGGATAACAAGTAGACCCGTGCGATCAATGGAAAAAGTTAGGATTGAACGTCTGCGACATGATCTTTCTTCTCCCCTTTTATTTTTTGCGCGGCGCGTAGCCCACCTCAATAAGACGAAAATTAAAAGAACAAGTGGGACGGAGAGAGAGGAATTATATCGATTTTCCAAGGTGTAACTCTTCTCTTTCTCTTCCCCCGTTTCCTGCATTTCTGTCGCTCTGTCCCGCTCGGAACGCCCTTAAAAGAGAAAGAGGGGTCGAAAGACCCAGTCGGAGTAATTTCTTTAAACGGTAGAGTTCGGCATTCACTTGGAAAGTTCGCTAATGAATTCCTCTCCATCTCCCTTCTCTTTCTCAAAGCTCTCCTTCTTTCTTCATTCATCTCTGGCGCCGTAGCAGCAGCCAGCTCTATCAGTATTTTGCCGTCGCGACGACGACGCTGTGTCTTCCGTATACACGGATACATGCATAGACACACACGCGCACACACACACTTACACGCGCAAACATACATATATACATAGCGGAATGTTTACGTCAGATCTTTCGGCCGCGTCCCCGAATCTCGCAGAGGAAAAGTGAGGAAGAGGCTAGAACAAATACACAGTCCAAATGCTTCTCTGGTTCGAAAAGATTGGACGTAAAATTTGCTCGAATCTTTTGTGTAACGGGTTGACGATAGGGAGAAACAACAACCGTTAATGAAATTTTGTTTGCTACGATCATGGACTGACAGATGTTTAGTTCATGCAGATTCCGAAATTGAAATAAGAACTGAAATTCTTTCGTTGTTTGATGAAATTCGAGTTTTATTGTTCCATGGGTAGTCGCGAATCAATTTTTTGAGCGGGTGCAGCATTTGATCTATTTTCGATCAATTGTAATTTAATATTTGATTACTTACTGTTTTTACACTTTATTAGGTACATACTTATGTAAAAACAACAACTATGATTTCACATGGGAGCTGTACTTTTAACTACTACTATTTACTACACTCACGTTTGTCGGAATTCGCAGGGATTCTATGTTGATTGGCTCAAGATCATATCTACATGCATACAAATCGAATCAATTACAGACCTATAGACAACCGCATCCATATGTAAGACCATACGTCTTACAAGATAACGCCTGACAGAACTAGGACACATCAAATTATCCGTCCTCAAATGACAATTGTGTTCATCATTCAGAATAGTGTACTGCTATATGGTATGTGGAGAAAATAATAAACATAATAATACTTCACTATGGTTCATTGACTCGAAACTAAATAATTGTTTGAGTTTGCTCAAATGGAATAAAACCTCTTACTTCGTAAACTCGAATGAAAATAGATAAACTAAAACAATATAATACCCTTTTAATTCACAACAAAAACTGATTTCGCATCATCTTCGTCGAAACTCTCACCGACCCAAACCTCGTCATTAGTAGCGAGCCACGTAAATTAAACACGTCTCGAAAGTCAACTTGCCTCTCGGCATTCTTAACTCCGCCGATAAATAAATACTCGCTTAATTCAGCAAAAGACTTAAGCCTTCCTTTGCAGAGAGCTGCGGCACTTGTCCTCGCGAAGCACACAGAGAAACGCGACGAATCCGCAGCGGTTCTCCAAAGGCGCGCCCGCGAGCCGCGTTTCTATTTGAAATGCATTGGTCGTCGTCGGGGAGCGAGGTTGCGCTGTTTGTGCTGTCAACCGTCGCTATAATGGATAGAGCTAGCAGTGCTCGAGAGGCTAAGAAAGACAGCGCGAACGGCTCTTCGCCCCGGGAATCCGTCTTTACTCTTTGCGTCGCAATTTGCGGGAAAGAAAAGATCAACTTTTCGAGGCCGCGTAAACAGCGCCCGTGGGGAAGGGGGTATGAATTTTAATGCTGGCCGAAGACAAAGCGTTTTTAAAGCTGCTTAATTGCTGGAACGTTTCGAGCTGAGGCGAACTGTCTCTTCGAATTTTTGTCCTCACGAGTGAAAGGGTGAAAGGGCGGACCTTGAGGATGATGTTACGGAATCTTTTTTGAGATGTTTTTTGGCCGGTTGAGGAAAGAGTTAACAGGGAATAAAGGAAGAATCGTGAGTGAAACGAGCGCTAAATGGGTATGCAGGTAACGAGGGTCTGACGTTGAGTATTTGCACGACATTTGGTAGGTCAGAGGGTTTTGTAATGTAGGTAGGGGAATGCAGAGAGAACGTGTGTTTTCCTAGCGACAGACTTTTAAGAATACTTTTTTAGAATGGAAATGCTAAAGTAAACAACGTTATTTTCTGTGTTATAATAGAATTATTGAAGGCCACATATCTTTAGAAAATAAATTTATAAATATAACCACATTATTACGAGGGTATCAAGGTTACCCCTTCCGATCGATACTATTGGATACACGAAAGCACACATAAAAGATAAATCTGTAACAACGCAATTATGTAAATAACATTAATACAGCATTAAAATTATAATTTATTCCAGCATCAATCTCCCCTTACATCCAATAATCACATTAACCACATAATTACCAAAAAAATATTCATCAATCTCAACCCAACTACGTCAGAACTCCAGCGTTTGACGCAACACTTAAAAAATCGCCGTCCTCATCAACGCGGCCGGAGAGCGCAAAATGAGCTATTAATCGAGTTTGCGCTCGCGATGCAATTAGTCAGACACATACGCAGCAGCCTCGGTTAACTCGTGTCCTCTCCCATTTCTCTTTCTCAGAGAATACGCTCGTTCAGAGAGAGACCGCGCGCCAGCAGATAAGGTTAATAAAGCGATCGGTCAATGTAACTCTTACTCGGGCTCGCTGGCAAGTCTGGAAAATGGCCGCAGGTGCTATCAGTCATTCATAATCTGCGCGCGGCGATAGGACAAGCTCAAAGCTCTGCGCCAAAACGAATGAGGGCGGATAGTCGTCGCCGACAATTTGCACGAGCCGGATTTGAGAAGTCGTGAGCTGAAAATTCGCGGCGCGCGCACGCCCCCCGAGGAAAGTTTTGCGCCTCCGGGTTAAAACGATTAGACCGAATGAGAAATGTCTGGCGCAAGTGTAAACTGCAGAATTTGGGAGATTAAAATTCAGAATAACTTGAAGCGGGTAGTCGTGAAGGACTGGGTAACTTGCCCCCGAAGAAAAGGGGACAGTGGGAAAAACGGGGGAAATTACGTTGTGTGCAAACACGCGCGCGGCCGACCTTTTCTCCATCCACGGCGAGCATCAGAGCTCCATTATATACGAAAGGAAAATGAACCTCGCAGCCGCGATTTGTCACGGCTTTTTTTCGCGCAAAAGGTCTAAGCAAAGCGTGTTCATAAATCTGCTTTACGCGCGCCGGGAAATCTTAAGCGCGGCCGGCAATAAACCGTATCCCTGGTGTATATTTGTTCCCGCGAAGAATTTGACTTTTAGCCGGGGAGGGGGTATGGTACGATGCACTGCTCAGTGTAAAATAAATAAAATTGTGCGGTAGCTATTGAGCTCGCGTTCTCATAATGAAACCGAATTCTTTTATCCGCCGCTTTAACCGCTGGATTGTCTCTCTTTCCTTTGCGATTTGGTTTGTTTGTGTTCACGTGTATGCCTATGTATTTTCCCTTTTTTTGTCGCCTCCATGAAAGAATTATTGCGATAACGGTAATAGAAAGGTTGACCAAATGGGATCCTGGATATTTATGTTTTAATAAGTTTTATTGGGTTTAGAGTGGGATTTATTTTACTATTGCGAGTTAATAGTGAAGAAATAATAATGTCTTATTTCTTTGTTTCATATAATATTTTATTATTGCAGATAGAAAATCAAGTTGTTTTTTTAAATGTAGATAAAAGTATGTATTACTTGTAATATTTTTAGGAACATAGTTTTGTTCCAATAAAAATCATAAATTTCCGGTAAATGAATTCCGATAAATTTAATTATTGCAAAATTGGTGAAATCAGAGATTTGAATACCAACCCACATACCGTAACTTTAAACTGTTTTCTAATGGAAGTTTCTAAAGATAAAGTTTCTGGAATTTTCAAAATTGCCTCGGGCTTGAAATTTCAAATTTTAATCCATTTTCCTATGAATATAAACACATTTTTCATGATATTTTAATTTAATAAATTAAGAATTTAATTGAATGAACGTTCTCTCAATAAGCGTTGAAAACATACATTTTATTTTTCCTTTTAACAAAGGCCTAACGCAATTTTCCCATCTCCGTCTTTCGCTTTAAAACCTACTGATAATTAAACTTTCGCATACAAAATTTCCGGCCCGTTCATCCGCATAAATGTTTCACGCGCATTCAAACCCTGATTTATTTAGCCTCGCGAAATTGCTCGTACAAACGAAACACGCAAACGGAACCCTATAAACCTTTGGCCCCGCGCTCGCGCGCGGTTAATTCCCTTGCCGTTAAAAAAGTAAATCTCATTCGAGCCCTAATAAATCCAGCGCGGCCCAGCCTCGTGCACCTCCTTTTCAGGAAATCCTTCACCTGCGCCACGCTCTCCCCGGCTGACCTTTTTTTTCACTTCGCTTCTCCTCCGCGTTCCGCTTAATTTTCCAGTTTAATTGAAAAGACCTGACTTTGGCTTTCAAAGCTGGTACGCGCGCGCGCGCGCTCGCGCGTCTAACCGACGCTCCTCAACGAGTCGCGAATCTTTGATCGTACATAATGATTCGTTTTTGCTCGGAAAGAAACTTTGAGAGAAGATTTCCTCCGACTTTTTAAATCGGTCACTGATTTCCCCCAGCACTAGCGCGCTTTTTTCTTTGCGCGAAGATTAAAGAGCGGGGAAACGCCAGCGCCGAGGAAGCTTAATGCGACGCACCGGTAACCCCCTTTTTTGTGTACTCTGCGGCTACGCTTAAGCCGATGTTTGCTTTTCGAAAGGGAGAAACCTCAATGCCGGGGATTGGCGTTGAAAAGTGCGAGCGCTACGTGAGTCGGATATATCGAATCAGATTGTTTGTTCGCTTGAGCTTTGGTAATTTTATTTGAGCTGCTTACGGCTTTATTATGCGAGATAGTGTATCAGAAGCCTAATTATGAATGGCTTCAAATTTATTGTTTGTACTTTTCGGATTATACAAGTATTTTTTTATACTTTTTATAAATGCTTTCATTTAAAGCGAAGTATTTAACATTGTGTAGCGTTGGATTTCATTAAACTTATTTACTGACGTTTAATTACATCAGAGAGGTCAATATTGATTTGTAAGTACAAACATAAATAAATAATCATATTTGTCTTCGATACTCTGTGTACAACTACGAAATTGCAATCCATCCGAAAATGAAAGACGAAAATAAAATCAATCGACATTATCGCAACGATAAAAGAATAATCAAACTCGAAATATACTTTATCGTTATTTCAAATTTAACTTCCTCACACCATCCCAACCAAAGCTCCATAAATAAAGCACTGCTTCAAAAAAACAAGGAAAAAGAAGAAAACAAGAGGCCAAAAAAGAAAGCAGCGAAAGGATAAAGAAAGGCAGCGACTAAACGTGCGCTGGCCAGGAGGTAAGCGGCTGCGCGCGACGCCCTTGTAAAATTGATGTACGCTCGCCGCATGGCCGGCATGCAAATGCACGCGCGCATGTCGCCAATAGCAAAACTTACCCCCTGTCCGTACGTATATATATATAATGCTTACGTCCCATACACTTGTGCGCTCGCACGACTCTCGGTATTCGCCAACGTTCGGAGATTTTTCGAAATACGCGGGGAACGTGATATCGCATTTCTCGGCTCGTTTTCGGGCTTTCGCTGGCAGCGATTATTCGGACGTGTGCGCCTGCGGAGGTATATAGCCAGGAGGTTGCGTTTAGCGGCTGGAATTTTTCTCGGCGCAGCTATTTTTGGAATTTTTTTCGCGGGCAGCTTTGTGTGTGCGCGCCGCTGCTGCATTGATTTTTTATATTGCGGGCGGAGCTGCTTTTTTCCTTTCGATGAAATTGAGCGGTTTTGTTTGTGTTTAATTTAGGCTTCGCTGGAGTTGCTTAAAGAGGTCAAGTGGCAATTTCAGCGACTGCCAAGTGTATAGTAATTTTGGTTTTAATTAAAGGAGCGCGAGGCTGAAAATAGTCGGGAAAAATTACTTGGGAATATCTGTGATTATGCGCGTATTCAGGACGTTTTTAATTGCAAATTTACCTACTTAATTTTGTTGGTTTATTGAGGAAATACATTACGGCGTTTAATTATTTATAAACAACAATTTTTTTTTACTTGGCAGGCTAAATTCATCAATCGAACCAATGAGCAGTCGTAATATCATTAAATTAATCGTACTATGGATGCAATTTCAAAATATCGTAAAGTAGGTTCAAATTGCATTTGCTGCTGACCTAATTCAAAATTGTTTATTCATAAATAAATAAACTAATTTAATTAGCAAAAAATAGAAATAATAGTTAATTTTGCAAAATATATTTATCTTTTTTATAACGTTAGTCTCAAAACATATTTAAACAAACTTGTTTTGTAAAGTATATATATACGTTTAAATATACGTTAGAACGAAGCGCAGCTACTTTCAACAAATTATATAAAATTTACCCATTACACTTACGTCTGCTTATAGCTAAGGAACAAATTGCACGTGCAGATCGTAATAAAGCGCGTGGCATTTTCTTCGCCACCTAAGTGGCGCAACAAATCGTTCAATATTTTGTGCATACACACCCACTCAGTGCTGGCAGCGACAACTTAAAAGCAGGCTAAAGCGTATGAGCCAGATAAACTACGTTATCGATCAGTTGGAACTATGTCGTGAACAAAAGGTTTGAAACGGCTAATTAGTTATTGAATATTTATATAAATAATGCAAATGCCCCAGTAGGCTAAAAATAAGGGCAAAAATGATTTTCGTTTATACGCATCGTACGCATATGGAGGCTGATTCTAATGTTTTGAATAATAGAAAATTTTTAATAATTGCTGGTGGAACAAGCCTTGCGGATTTATTGCGTAGATTCTCAGTTCGAAAAGGTCTGATTAATTATGCAAAATTGAAATAGCGTTCGTAATGCGTTAATAATAAGCGGATTTCAGCAAAATACGTCCCACTGTATTTTAAAGATTTAAACCACTGGTTCCACCTTTTTAAATAAATAAAATTATCAAATCAAAATTAATTTAATTGGATTATGGTATTATCTGATTAAATATACTAATTAATTTAGTTATAAAGTATAGGGTCGCCTGATGCCAGTCAGCTGCTCAGGTCAATTGATAAAATAGTTAATATCTTTTCACCTAAACTGTATATTAGAATTTAGTAAATTCGTCAATACGCATAAGATATATCAGACATTTTTTGACCCATATGATATTTAGCATTTTGCCAACTTATCATTGTAGCTAATTATAGCATTGGTCTTTAGTAATTAATGTGGAAACAAATAAAGAGCAAATTTTTATGTTGATATTATCAAAGAATTCTTCAATGCTGTTGTAAATATTTTAGATCTTTTCGCAATAAGAATCTCATATTAAAATCAATTTTTTATAGAAAGTAGTTCAGCTTAATAGATAACATTAACTAAAGTTTAAATTACTTCTGATTAAACTTCTGATTTAAAATGTAACAAGATTCAAAATAAAGAAGAAATTCCAAAATTACTCAAATTTCTAATCTATTTATGTTTTGCTGCATCTCTGGTTTCCTCAGTATAAAAGCATCCGATATTTCCACATCGATACCACAAAAAATCTCCATTACTCCGACCTCTAAAACCTAACACCTGAATCAACTACCCCGAAAAATCATAAAACCTCAGCGATCTTTAATCAAATCTCTTCCGTCCCCTAACGCCAGGTGCGCCTCTTTTATTACTTTCACTCACGCATCGGCTCAATATCGGCCCGCAACTTTCATCTCCCAAGATCACGCTTAAATCAAGCGCGTTACGAGGCTTAAAAAAAAAAAAACAAGCTCGGAAAAAATCGAATCAGCGGAGGAAAATATCAGCAACGGCGGGAGCAGGGAAAGAGGTCTCGAGGCCAACTCCATCCCGGGTCTGAATAATTCATAAGTGGAATTTAACTCGATGCAAATGCGTACATCGCGCAAGCGGGGCAAAAGTAGCGCCTACGTCGATAACGCGTAATATAAAATCGAGCATGTATATTTAAAGAGAAGTGCGCCGCGGGCTCGCGCGCTACCAAGTTCGTTGGCACCGCGCGCGGCGCTTTGAGTTTTGACATAAAAGTCGCGCACGAGCATGCATTATTCATATCGCATGCAAGCGCGAGCGAGCGAGCACAGATAAGATGCATTATGCTTACGAATATCAATATGCGCGAGCGAGCGGGCTCTGAATCGGACGCCGCGAAGATTAATAACGCGGACTGCACCTGACATTTTGCCCCTTGCCCCTCCTTTACCTCCCTTAACTGGCTTTTTGCGCTGCGCGGGAGATAGTCGAGAGTAGTAGTTTTCTCGGTTTGCCGGGATGGGGGCGCGATTAAGTGCGGGGATTAGGATTGCCTGGGCAGAGGATGGTTTTAAGGGTTAAGCGATGCTTGGAATAAGTGGGTTTTGAGTGGTCGTTGCTTTCGCGATTTTTGGTGTTCGTTTCATTTTCTTTGGATGTTGATTTTGAAAGTTTGTTCAAGCTTTGATAACGAGAAAGGCGTGGCTATTGATGGATGCAAAATTTATTGACTTGTTTACCCGGGCGGGCGGCAGTTTGGCTTTCTTAGCCGAAACTTTGCCTACGAAACTAATTTTTTGGCAACTTCTAGCGTAAGTATTTGGCAATCTTCAAAAATTCTTGAATAACAATTTTTAGGTCAATTGTTCTTCTGAAAATTTATCGTATATAATAGAGATTCAACTTTGGCTTATTAGTATTTCGCAAGAGAGGATTTAACGTCTATTAGTGACAATATCTTTAATGGCGGAAACATTATTTAGATACTAGGCTTCCAATTATATTCAAACTATATTTTGTTCACCTACGTCGTAAGTCAAACGTTAAACAGTAAAAATTTACAATTTATTAAAATCAAAGACAGTTGCTTACAATATTTACAATTTATGTTTTCATCCTGACACCTCGTATACGTGCACTTTTTAAATACCACGGTGGTGCATTAAAAAGATTTTAATCTACCACGCTGGTGTTTTCTGAAAATAAGCCAACCAAAATTAATTAAAATAAGTAGATGTAGTCACGTGACAATCCGCGGATATAAAAAATTATAAAAACCCTCAATTAAGAACCTCGAGAGAGCGTTCCAAGCGAGAAGTGCACTCATCCTCCGAAGTAATCTCCGCTTCTGGTCTACGCACTCGTATCCCAGAGATTTCGTGCACGCTAATTATACGCTAAATTTTTCCATTGTAGAGGAGTAAGTGCAGAGCTGCTCTTGTAACAAAATTTCATTTCCTCGGTGCTCGCACAAAAGGCTCTCCGGAGCTAATGCTGTAAGTACATGCCGGGAGAAAGCTCCTTTAGCGCTGCAAGCGTGCTCCGCTAAGACTCGGTGTGAGCTGCCTTCATTTACGCGGCATTAGGCGCAATCGTTTAATTAAAATCCATCAAAATTAACGCGATCTCTCTCTTTCTCTCTCTCTCACTCTCTCTCTCTCTCTCTCTCTCTCGGCTCAACTCTGAATTAACTATGTGCTTGCGGCGCTGAATTGCATAAACGATAGGGTACATGTGAAGCGTATATCGGTCCCTGATGTGCGATTTCAGAGTGAGCAGTAGCTGTATCGTTGTTTACCGTACGCTAAGAATTATTGGAATTTTCGCGAGACGGGATTGTATGTGCTTTTATCTTGGCTGAATAAAATACAAGTTGACTATTTTCTGGCAGCTGCTTTTTATTTTTATGGATCGAAGTAATGTTAATGGAAAAAGAGCTTTCTTGCAAATATTAGGAACTCCGAGACTTGCAACTATAATTATAAAGAAATTAATCATCCTCTAAGTGAGTAGTTTTCTTTTAATTAAGCAGTATTTATTTATGCAAATAATTTTTGGCAGCGTGCAATTTACGTGTGTGAGTTATGAAATAAATTATCTTGAACACGATCGAAAGAAAAAATATGATGTGATATTCTAAAAAAGCTCAAACTAAATTAATTATATGCAAAATTATTCGAGCCAAACCTATGTGGAATTCTGAGAAAACTGATACAAAAATAATTATATGCAAAATTATTCGGGCCGCGAAAAACACTAATAAAGAAGTCTTGGTATTGCGGCACTACAGTTTTTATTTTTCTATTTAAATATCACGATCACGTCGCTATTTATGACATTATAAATAGCTAAGCTTTAATAATTCTCATGCTTAATTGACATAAAACGACTTTCCCATTACACAAAGAAAAGAAAATAAGCAAACGCTCCACTCCATCCCCAGGAAATAATTGCTCACCGTCAACAATGCACTCTCTCTCTTTTTCTCTTCTTTCTCGATCCATATTGGAAAAACCGCGCGGAGAATCCGCTCGGATATCCGGCATCGACCGCAGCGCGCCGTCTAAAAACCCCCGACAGATAGAAAAAGTCTCGCGCGCATGCAGCTGGCAACAAAATAATGCAGACGGCACGTCGTTGTGCTTCTCGAAGGCTCATATAGGATGCGCCCGTACGCGAGCTCCGGAGAAAGCTCATTTCCCTCGAATCCGCCGCACTCGCGCGATGGTATTATGCTAACAAGGTGCCGTAGACGATAAGTTGTCTATTTATATGCTCGCGCTTTCGAGAATGAATTTTTTGCCGCGAAGGGCGCCCTAATTGACTGAGCCGGTGGGCTTTGATGTCGAGGAGCTGATGCCAATTAATGGGAGTCGCTAAGATCGCTTTTCGCGGAAGTAAGCAGGAAGTGATTTAGGTTAAAATCCAAAATGAGTTAAGAGGAAGGCTAAATTTTTAGAATGCTAATTTCAGTTCACCTACACAAGAAAATTTTAGCAAACCCAAATTTTAATAACGCTATTCCCTGTTAAGCACAGTGGTGGTTCTATTCCCAAATTAATCTTTACATTATAAAAATACTCATAATGAATAATGTGAGGATAAATACTTGTGTTTAAAGTTTTTTTTTATATTTAATATTTGCTAAATATTTAATAAATATTTGTGAGATAACATAGGATATGTTTGAGATGCAGAATTCTATTTTTAATTAAAATTCGTAGAATCTTCTATTTACAGAAAAATTTTAATTCTTTAAA
>JAPYZB010007868.1:0-10766 GCA_030522745.1 Eupelmus kiefferi | reverse complement strand
CTTCGCTGAAGTTAAACTCCTATTTTCATGGATTTTGGTGGTTGTCGTACACTTTATTAGCCAAAATAGCCTTTCGACAACCCCTCTTCGAAGGAAAATCTTTGTTTTATCTATCTCCACAAACTGACAGATTTAATTTTTTGAAATAAAAGCATTTTGAAAATTAGTTTTATAAATAGTTGAAAATATTAATAATTTAGATATTTTTGATTTCTAATATCAGCGAGGACACGGCGGGGTTGGCTCCTTTCTCGCCGGTATATTTCGACTTGTACTGCCTCTTCTTATTAGAGGAGCAAAAGCTGTCGGTAAGAAAGCAGTGCGGGCCGGTATGAATATCACGTCTGATGTGACAACACAGAATACAGTCTTCACTCAAGTGATCCGGTGCAAACGTGCAAGTAGATTGAAAAGATCTAAAAGCCGCAAAAGAAAACCTCAATAGCGTACAAGTGGGAGCCTAACAAAGGCTAAAAAAAGAAGAAGAAGAAGCAGGTTAAGAGCCGTAAAAGTAAAAGGAGAACAACGAGAGATATTTTTGGATAAAAATAAAAATGACGTTTCTACATCAACAGTTCTGTGAGTGTCTAAAATCAGAACTTTTTCTGTTTGATATTCCACCTAGACAAACAATAATCGAAGGTTCGCATTCGGTTTAATACAAGCCGATTTCATCATTAACCGACGACTTGCTCATAGAATTTACAATATCTGGAAACGGCGATGAATACATTGATTTGGCTCATACTATGCTCGAATTGAGAGTATCTTAAACGTCTAGCGTAGCTGAAGCTGACTACCCAGATGCGGCAAATGCAGCAGTTAAGAAAGCTGGGCCTATCAATAACTTTATGCACTCTTTGTTCAATCAAGTAGACGTTTTTTTTAATCAAAAACCTGTGTCGCCACCAAACAATGCATATTCTTACAGAGCTCACATAGAATCTCTGCTCAATTACGGACCCGATGCAAAAAGAGCTCACATCTGTCTTGTGGCATGACGATGCTCCAGGTAAAAGACATCACTGATGACGATAATACGGGGCTTGTTGAAAGAAGAAAACTTTTGAATCTTAAAAAAACTATTGACTTAATTGGTCACCCACACACTGATGTGTTTAATGAAGATAAACTTCTCTCAAATGGTGTTGATGTCAGAGTGCGATTAATTAGGTCTCGCGACAGTTTGTTTCTGATGGATCCAACGGGTTATTTTTCTATACACATTGAGGAAGCCAATCTGTTGGTTAGACGTCTAAAAATTAACCCTGGTTTACTTTTAGCTTACGCAAAAGCCCTTTCATGATTCACTCGAAAGTATTCTCTCACAAGGGTAGAAGTTGAAGCTGTGACAATGCATAGCGGTATACATGGTGAAACATTGGATAATATTATATTGAGTCAATTAATAAAAAGAATTATCGTTGGCATTATTAATAACAAAGCCTACAATGGTGATTATAAACTAAAGCCGTTTAATTTTGGAAATCTAAAGATTAATTTCCTCTGTCTATATGTGGATGGCGTGCAAATACCTTCAAAAGATTTACAGCCAGATTTCAAAACTCAAAATTTGTATGTGTATTGTTATCATTCTTCATTTTTGGGGACAGGTGTGCACTTTTTGAACGAGAGTAACATCATCTCTCGAGAAGATTAACCAAAAGGGTTCTGTCTCTTTGCATTCGGTTTAACTCCAATTTATAGGCTAACGAATGCACGCATTGGAATTTGATCAAACAAGGCAGTGTTCGAGTAGACGTCTGGTTCGATTATCTATTGCCCAATACGATAAATTGGATTGTGTATGCCGAATACGAAAATATTTCGGAAATTGATGCGTCGCGTCAAGTCATTGTCGATAATAGCGGATGAAAGTCTGTAGATGTCGCTGCTTCACGTATATAATCAAGATGAAAAATGTAGTTGAGTCAGTCAGTATCACGCCTTTGCTCAAGTCGATAATCTTTCACGATGGATATCGTAGTCTATCTACAATGTTTTAAAAACCGAAGAAATTGTGTTGTACCAAAAGAAGTTGGTATTGTAGCTTTTGATGGTCATTTTATCGCACACTGTATCATTAATCTTGTGGATTGTTTAAAATCTTTACCAGAAGAAATTAGAAAACAGAATAATTGGCTTACTAGAAACCAACACGGAATGGACTACTTTGAAAGCAGGATAACGAAAAAAGTGTTGTTTGAGAATCTTTGAGGGCTGTGTAAAAAAGTTGATAAGATCTACGTTCGTGGAAAAGAAAAGTGGCAAATCCTACACAGAATAACAGCATATGACGTTATAAATTTTGAATATGACAAAGATTGTCCTTTTTTCCATAATTTACCATAGAGCAACAAATATTGTATTCATCACGCTATATAAAATGTTTATTTAGAATACAGCTGCGCTTTAAACAACGTTCAGTGTTTAAAAAATTGGCTTCGTAGCCGTACGCAGAGTTCAGATTCGGAATATCATTTCCAACTACCTCTACACCTTTGCGTTAAACAGCCTGCAGATTTTCAAAAATCTACCTTAGATCTCGTCACATACTGTGGGTGTGTTTCCTGCGGGAGTGGACAAAGCCGACAGCTTTTGTTTTAAACATCGACGATCATAAAAATCCAGGCATGCATTGGGTTGCTGTCTATTTAGATGCGTCGGATATCGGATATTACTTTGATCTTTATTCAATTTGACACAGAGGCTTGGAAAGATTTTTGTCTTAATTTCCTTGATATTGAAGATTATTTAAATGGGATGGATGATCGCAGACCAGCAAGAGGGGCAGAACCTAATCCTTTATCAAAAAGACCACGTAGAAGTGTTGTTTTGATGAAGGTTACATTCGATCGACTGTTTGAATTGGAGGAATGTATAAACAAGCGGTTTGAATATCTAAATAAAATAAAACATGGTGTAGCATCGTTATTCCAAAGCATCTCACATATAGTTGAAAAAAAGTGAGAAAGAGTATAAAGCGAAAATTACAGTGTTTGAGAGACATCATCTTCAAGAAATTATAAAATCTGCGTCGAAAGAAGATTTAAAATTCATGTGTAACCAAATTTTAATGAGTGTTGATGCGTTAATAGAAAAGAATGATTGGGTAAAACCATTTATTCGTGGATCATATGACGACGAATTTATAAATATATATTGGGAAATCATTTTTACATACAACGATAAAATAGTGAAATATGTAAATGCGATAATGTTAAAAAGTAAAAAAATTGAACAATGAAATCTGTACGGTTAAACGAAAATTGTAATGTAGTTCATAATATGTATGTATGGCAGTACGCTTATAAGGCTGCTAGATGTGGTGAAAAAGAGCAAGCGGCACGTGATCGAGAGCGTTTTAAATAGAGAATTATGCGACTTGGTAAAATTATCGATCCTATAATTAGTTGTAAACTACGTAAATAAAGTACCATAAATTAATGATTTTAAACGAAAAACTTTTTTATTATTTGAGAAACCTTTTTATCCTTATCCAGTTCCTTTTCTTTCATATTTACTTTAGGCTAGTATAGTTGAGATAATTTAATTGTAGAGGTGGGGAGCTCAGAGAGAGAGAGAGAGAGAGAGAGAGAGAGAGAAAGAGAGAGAGAGAGAGAGAGAGAGAGAGAGAGAGAGAGTGGGAGAGAGAGAGGGTGGAAGAAGAGTGGGGGAATGGAGAGCGTAGGGGTAATTTGACGTGGGTCAGTCCGGAAGAGTGGGGGAGGTTGAGGAGTGTGGGAATGTTTTGACGTTCCAAAGCGACCCCATAACTTCTCGCTGCTACTCTCTCGAACAGAGAGCGAGGGCATTCGTTGCGCTCTCGCTTTTAATTTTGGCCAAGCAATAGAGATTTTGTGCTTGAAATAAAGACTACCTGAAAACCGCTCATGCAACAATGTTCAGGGCAGTCCATAGATTATTCTTGCATAGTTTGCAACTCGAAAATGCCATTTGTTGATTTTTTATAAACAATTTTCAACAAAAAAATCGCGTTTTTTTTGAGTTTCTTGCCTGTATATTAAAAACTAGTAAAGAAATCGTAACGATATAAACGTATGAATTTTAGAAAGTTAAATTACGAATAGAATGCGAGGTCGAAGAATCCGATCAGTTAATTAGAACGGGAGCAAAGTCGGAAAAACCTCAAAATTTAACATTTTTTTTAAAAATTTATATCTCCACCGTTTTTAAATATTAAGAGTTCAACTTTTGCACAGTGCCATTTATATGCTCTCTAAGTTTGCAAAACCTGAATTCGGTAGGTTTAACCATTTTGACACAATTTGCATTTCAATATTTTTTTGCGTTTCTTTCGCGGAGGCCTCGATGCTCCTGAGATTGTCCGAATTTAATTTTGAAAAATGATTTAGAAACTAGACGTTTATAGAAATGAAACGGTGGAGGAACGCGCGCGACCGCAGGTTATTACTATATATACATTTCCAGGCGTGCGTGTATTACTATATATACCTCACCGCTTTTCTTCGTCCGGGCGTTTTCGCTCATATTCATCGCTCTGTTTAACATTCTTTAAAGTGAATTATCAAAAATTCAAGATGAAAGTTTGATTTTTATTAAAGTCTATTTTCTAAATCCTTCTTTAAAATTAATTTCAGACTATCTCAGGAGCATCCAGGCCTCCGCGAAAAAAACACACAAAAAAATTAAAATGCGAATTGTGATAAAACGGTTGAGTCTACATAATTCAAGTTTTGCACACTTAAAAGATTATATAAATAGTTACCACTGTATAAAAGTTGAACTCCTAATATTTAAAAATGGCGGAAATATGAATTTTTGAAAAAAATGTTAAATTTTAATGTGGTTTCGACTTTTCTCCGGTTTTAATTATCCAATCGGATTCTTCAACCTCGCATTCTATTCGTAATTTAATTCTGTAAAATGTATCTGTTTATTCTATTATGATTACTTCACTATTTATTAATTTACAGGCAAAAAACTAAAAAAAAAAACGCCATTTTCTGGTAAAAATTGTTAATAAAATATTATCAAATGGCATTTTCGAGTTGCATACTATGCAGGAATAATCTACGGCCTGCCCTGCATATTATCGCATAAGCGGTTTTCAGGTAGTCTTTATGTCAAAAAGTCTATCATTTTAAACTCTATTGCTTTGCCTAATTCCCAAAATTCTTCGAGCGCGCTGCCTCTCCAATCTTTCACGGAAAAGCGACTTTTTCTTTGGCCGGGCGCACGAAACTCTTGATTTTTTTTTATATTTTTGAGATTCGCTTTTGTAGCAGTATTCTTTACACTCGCGCTACTTTTCCTTTTTGCAATTATCTCTGTTCGACCAGGCCCCACGTTGGAAACAAATTTGTGACGCGGTTTTCGCAATTCCTCATCGGGTTTGCAACCCGATCTACGCCGACAAACTCCTTTTGTCTTTTTCTCAAAGCGCCAGGGGTAATATTCTGTAAGGCTTAACGCAGCGTAAAACTCGTTTTGAACGCTACTAAGCATGCGCAAAAACCGACTTTGGCAGTTAACACTCGCGTTGAGTATTAAAAAATATAATCTTAGGTGATCTCTCCCGCGTGCCCGTAGGTTGATTCATTCAATTACTCCTTTCCGGATTACTCTTGCGATCAGCACGAGTTCCATCTCTCCGAGGTGGGTCCTCATCAGAACTGCTGCCTCGGGTAGAAGCTGGGTGCGTTCTCCTTTATTCTCCCCTTCTCTATTCCATTTCTAGGGGACCCAGGGTACTACTCGCATTTACCTACGCGTTCTCCCACTCTCTCGTAGACACTCGTCTCTTTCCTCAATTACGCACGTATCCTAATCGGCACGACCATTCGCATATTCTCTCTCGCTCTACACGCTCCTCCACTAGACTCACTCTCCCCAATCACTCTCGCGTTATAACCTGACAACTTTATCAAACCACACCGCTTTCTTTTTTGGCCCCACTTCACCACTGTATCGGGCTTGACGTCCTGTTCTTCTGGCCTCGTGGACGTGCGTCCTCTCCGGGGCGGGCTCCTCAATATCTCACTCGCTCACGCGGATGTAGCAGAGCCAGATTTCACACGATCGCTTTTCTAATTACTTCGCTCGTTTTTGCTTGTTCTCAGCTTCCTCGTCCTGGCACCTGTGGATTGCTTCATGGCTCTGGCTCTACTACGCACGCGGCTCTCTTTCTTTCACTTCTATCCGACTGCGCGAGAGCACTGCTGGCTTCGCTAAGTCCATTGATGCTTGTGCAGAATTTGCACGGGCAGTCTCGTTGGCGGCGCGCCGTTACTTTCGGTGGCTGTTCTCGCGTTCTCTGTCTCTCTCACTTTCCTCAACTACCTGCTTTTGCGCTTGTCTTTCGCCAGCGACGCTCAACGCGTTTCTTTGGATTTGCGGGGGCGACGTTGTTTGCAGTATCGCATTAATTAATTCTTGAATAATTAAATGAATATATATATAATTGTTTTGTAGAACAATAAGTCTAAAATTTGTACTACAGATAAAATATAGCTTTCTTAGTTTTTATTTAAGTTTTTCTTATACAAAATATTTTTTATTAAGTTTAAAATTTGATTGCACTTTGGACAGTTATGACCAGCTTGGCATTGGTCTGGTGAGAAAGCCAATGATCAATAAGTTTAAAATTTGCTGGCACTTTGGACATTTATAAAATGCTTGGTCTTGGTCTGGTAAAAAGGTCAATGACCAGGCCAAGGCCAAATTTGTTATCGCTGTCCGAAGTGCCACTATAACTACTATGGAATATTTTTTAACAAATGATAAATGATCAAGCCCAAGCCAAAATTAAGTGTATTTTTTAAGCAAATTGATTGATTTTCATATAGTTCGAACTTATCGGTCGCAGGTCGTGGTTAATAAGGTTGATTAGAAATGAATTTCTTTCTTGATTTTTGCAAAACAAAGTGTAATTGTTAAATACATTTATTTACGTAATTGTTTTGTCGATGTTTCGAAGGGATTAGAAACCTCCCTTTTTGAGACTAAAAATATAAAATATATAAAAATTTATTAAAACCGCAAATACAGAATTTATGAATAACGCAAAATATATCTCGAACGAGTACGCAACTTAAGGCCATTTTCTTTGATATGCTGTTGATAGCATATCGGCCTCAGATGTTACTGGCGAGGGTTCAAAATAATTTTGAAATGCAAGCCGCCATTTAATTCGCATACGCGGAGATATAGAGGGGGAAATAGCTGACTAGGATGGCTTGCTACAGTAGCGCAACATAAGTTGCGCAGAGGTGGCACGCTGCTAAAACGCTGTCTTTTCCACAGCTAGAGAGGCAAGGTCGTGCAAATCAAGCTGATGATACTCGACGCGCCATCTCTGAGACGCCTACAGAGTGAAATAGAAGCAAGCGAGGGTAAGGTAGGGAAATCAGCTACCGACAAGCGCGCGAAATTCAAATGTACATAGGATGTTCAAGCGCGCAAAATTCAAAATTGAAATTGTACAAATAACCTCTTTAATAGTATAGATTTTTCTATTTTTATTTGTTTAAAAATTGAGTGTATAGAGGTTTCTTTGATAAAACAAGCACTCATTAAAGTATTTCTTATAAATTATTTATTATATCATAATTTTAACATTTGCAATTATCTTTCCTATTTTTAAGTGTAAAAAAATATCAAGCATAATATTACTTCTTTGTACCACAAGCACGATTTTCGCGCTTTTTAATACCTAAAATGAGAGGCAAAAGTGACCATTTATAGACTGGCGGATGCTAAAAACTTCAGCGCCCATTACTCTGAAAACAGCAATTTAGGCCGTTAAACGTATACATACATACATACATACATGAATAAGTCCAGATCGATAGGATACCGCCTCACTGCCCGCTTAAAGCTAGAGAGAGACGGCATGAATCTAATGGTGGACGGGAGGAAGTTTCACAGAACAACACCGCCAACGTAAAAAGATTTCGACCCAGATTCTGTGAGCTCCAGTGGAGCCCTAAGCGCTTTAACATCACCACGCACAGGACCTCTGGAGTTATGCTTCTCGAAGAGAGTTTCAAGATAAGTGGGTTGGCCCATTCTAAGGAGTTTATACATGTGCACCAGGATAAAATATTCTCTTCTAGTGTCAGTCTTTAGTCATGCTAGTTTTCTTCTGTACGGTGTGATGAGATCATCCCTCCTAACATCGTATAAGTATCGGACACATTGATTTGGCATGATCTGCGTCTTAGTTCAAGGTTCGCATCAAGGAGGATAACCGATCAGTAGTATAGCTAGGGGAACAGCAGAGCCATCGTCAGCCCCTTGCGCAGAGTCTCGGTGATGTATTTGCGAAACGACCTTAAGCTGTAAAGAACCCTATTAAATTTTTTGTTAACGTGGTTTATGTAAGGTTTCCATGTAAAACCGCAGTCCAACAATTCCATATGTTTGTATAGGCATTCCTCCGGCTCCAGTGACCGCTTGCTCGAATTCGCGCCACTTGTTCTTACTCAACTGCGCAACGCGCACGTTAACAAGTGACACCATTGTGCCGCAGTCGCACAGCACTATGATATCTTGTCCGTCCAAATTTACAGACAAATAATGCCGCCTGTCAGCTGTATCGACCGCTGCGACTTCGAGCGGCTCGTGAGGGCTTGGACGGAAGAGTTTAGTTGTGTACCTTACTACACCTGCCCCCCACCTGAACTGTAGAACCTTGTCCTGCACAACCCGCGCCAGGCCCCAATGGCCAGACGAGTCCGCTTGCGCACCCTGCTTTCTAGGTTGAAGCTGCTGGCGGCACAGAAAGTCGCACCTCTCTGCGCTCTTGCTAAGCAAAATTTTCTTATTCTGCTCAACTGTCACACAAGAAGGCACCTTCACCAATAAGCGGCTTATTTCCGCAACACCGACATCTTCACTTCGCCAACCGATTTTAGACGAGGCGATCCAGTCGCTCTCCGTCTCACTCTCCGAGAAAATCCCAATTTCTTCTTCGTTCTCGACTCATTTCGCTCGTCATCTGCCTTACCGAAAGATCTTTAAATTTCCATCCGCTTAAAAACCTCTTGATACATAGGCAGCAGCTGTTTTAGCGCCAATCGTACCAGGGTATCCTCCGAAGGCAGCTTCTTGGAACAGCCACCAATCAGCTGCAGTTTACATATGAACTGAGCTATCGGCTCGCCTTTGCGTTGCTCTTTAAAGCGTAGTTTTGTGTAAAGAGCGTCGTCTGACGCTTCCTTACAGAACCAAACTTTTAATTTTTTCATAAATTCTTTGAGGCTCCGCATGTGTGGAGAGGCCGACAAAAACCAGGTTTGCGCCTGCCCTTCAAATACACATAATAGCAATGCTAGGATCGCTCTATCCGTATACGCAGTGTCCCACATGCATCTCTCCAATTTCAGCAAAAACTCGTTGGCGTTCGCTGATCCAGTGCTTGAGAATCTCAGGAAATAATTCCTGAGATTCCTCACACCCTGATCGCGGTAGCACGAGTTCGGCTCGTTCCTCTGCGCGCGCATTGATTGGTCGCTTGCGCGGGACTCCAAGGTGCTGGAACTTGTGGATAAAACACTACTCTCCGATCGTCTTTGCCGTGGACTCTTTGTAGTCGCACCCTTCGGCAGCGACCTGTGCTCCGTTTCCTCTTCTCCGAGCACCATTGTTGGATTAGCCGGCGGCTCTGTCGGCTGGTTCGTCCTATTTACCGTGCCGTTTCCAGGCTGCTGGTGATTTAAGCCACTAGCGGGCTCCGTTTCTGGTCGAAGTCGAGCTGCCTTGCGACGCAGCACTAACCACAATGACAGACTCCATCATGTCCATGAATTGATTCATGCAATCCATTACTGCCGGGTCAAGCGCGCGACTACTGCTTCTTTAACATTACCATTGTATTGATGAGTAGCAAGCCCCAGCGAAGCGACAGGCCCTCGGTTGCCAGGAGCTTGCGCTTCGCCAGCTGGGAGCTATGCACTCCAAGGTGGTAGCCAGTAAGACGTCGGCCAAGGAATGCTCCAGCGCTCAGCTGGCCTGGCGCTGGCAATGACAAGCTTAACAAACAGCCCGCTTCCGTAGCTGCAGGATTCTGCCAGGCCGGCATCGATCCGAAGCTCCAACTTCATGTTAGAACCGTTGAAGCTCCACTCTCCGATACACCCGCCGAGACTGTAACATCCTGACTCGGAGGCTGCAATTTGCTTGACGTCAAAATCTGCAGCTCCAAATTCAGGCTCAACGAGGTTACTACCGGCATAAAATTATTGGCCTCTGTGGTAGCTGTAAAGACAAGACCCCATCTAGTCCTGCCTGTCAAGACCTCGTCTAGTCCTGCCTCCGAAGGCTCGGTTGCACCCTCCATACCAGTCACTAGAGTCGTGCTCTTTTTGTTGGTGCGCGATTTCGGAGCAGTATCTCTCCACAGATTCTCGCACATGAATCTACGTCCGCCGCGAAAACAGAGGGATTGGAGATCCAAGAAAGAATCCCAGAAGAATATCTCCGTCAGATCTGTCTGTCTGAGAGATATCGCCAATAGCGCTCTTTAATGTGCGGCTCTGTTCCCTTTGCATTTGAGCCGGCGGCCATCACAGCCATCAGTATACAGATCTCATGAAATACCGAAGACTGAATTTATACAAGATTTTAATAAGTTTTTTATAAAAAAAAAGAATGTTAAGAATCACTTGATACTAGAGGATTTGAACTTTGATTTGCTTGACCTTGATACTTTAAATCTAGAATTTCTTGAAAACCTTTTAGGCAAAGGATTCTTACCTGGTTTTACTGGCGTAACAAGGCCA
>JAPYZB010007866.1:0-17790 GCA_030522745.1 Eupelmus kiefferi | reverse complement strand
GCATAAAAAGTAAAATTAAAATTGATATCCAAAAATAAAGAAATATATTTAACGCTCTCAAAAGGACGAAAAAATTATAAATTATATTCAAATTTCTGAAAAGAATCGAAATGTAAATAAATCACGCTAATTCAGATTGTACGTAGCCGGTCGCACGGCTTTGTGAAACTCGCAAGTGAAGTAATTAACATAATGCTATGAACCTACACAAAATGAAAAACTTCTTAATTTGCTCGTGTGCTGTCGTCTCGTCATTTTCTTCTTGTTTTAATTTATTTTTTCTTTTTTCTTTATTTTCGCGCGCCGAAATATTTGTTAGTAATTTTAAATTATAACAGATGTTCTCTGCGTCAAAAAAATTTATCAAATTATAATTTTTTCTTTTTTGGACGCTACGTCGCGTTCATGGTTCAAGGTTTAATAATGTAAAATATTTGGAAATTTGCATAAGCAATTTTTAAAAAGTTAAATTGACAATCATTTGTATTCTATGTTTTTGTTGAAATAAAAGATAAACCTCTCTGAAGTGTTAATAGCAAAAATAATGCAAATGCAGCCTCACTTTTTGTATCATTTACACTTAACATTTACATAAAAAATTAATGCAAATTCTCAATAATTTTCAAAATTTACAAATTTTTAACCGATCTATTTTCATCCACATTTAGCAGTTTTGTATAATATTGAAACATCTCAACATAACAAATTTAAAATATTTAAGATTTTTCAAAAATTAATTAAATTTTGTACGTATATTTATTTTTATAAGCTTTAGATGATCAAAATTTAGATATTATTGTTACATGTATTGCCATGAATGTTGAGAAGTTTCAAAGTAATAATGTCACCTTCATAATACAACAACAAAAATGTACAAAAAAGCTAAGCACATATAAGACACTCTCAAATCAAACTTTTTGTAGTGTTCTAAAAGTGTTGTCCCTAGCACAACTTGTATCAATACTTAAGAAAATCTTGGTTGAAAGTGTGAAAGAATGTAGTTGGGCAAAGTTGTCTAACTTTATGAATTTTTAATTTGCATTAACTTCTAAAATTGACTAATAAGCTGACAATGAACTGAGCAAATGTTTTAGTAGGATTATTTTTATTGCAATGCATGTCTGAGCATAACGGGTCATTACTACTTAAACGAAACATTAACTTATTAAAGGCATGGATATTTTTGTATTTATACTAGACTAAAGGATTTATTAATTAAATTTCAACAATATGCAATTACTCTTAATAATCCAAGTGTATTCAAATACGCTATGGTTATTTTATTATTGCATTTTATTTTGTATTTAATACTCCATGCGGTAATTATAATTAAATTAATTAATTTCTTTTATTTCTTTTAATGTAACAATCTGTTACAGTATATTAAATAATACGATTAAGATTCTTAACTTCATTAAATAACCCAATTATTAGACAACTGTACCCACGAATGAAAGAAAATGCGCGAGCAAACGAAACAATTGTGTCAAAAACAATCAAAATTAAAAATAAATTAATAAATTAAGAGGAAAATCAGAAAAATAAATTTAACCGCGAAATCAATTAGTAAATCGTTTCGTTGGTGGAATGTTGGTGAGTAAGCCTCTTTGTTTGGTGTCTGTGATGTTGCAGCGGCTTCCAGCGGTGCTCAGCAGGATAGGAATTATATTGGCCAGCCCCTTGGTAAGATCCCGTCTGTTTTCGCCTCTCTCTCTCTCTTTCTCTCTCTTTCTCTCTCTCTCTTTCACTCTTCCTTTCTCTGTTTCTCTGTCTATCTTTCTGTTTCTATCCATCCCGTTTTTCCTTTTAAAACTGCTCTCGTGACTCGTCGAGGCTCTTCCCGCGGGACGCTTTTCATGCCGTGTCGGAGCCAAAACCGCGTGGAATCCCAGCGAGTGCGTCTTTTGTCGTTATTTTCTTTTTTTTTCATTTTTCCTATCCTTGTTGAAACGAAAAAGAAGAAAAAAACTATAAGACGGCATGAAGAAAGAGGTCGCACTCTCACCGCCCGAAAAGCAACGCGAGTCACGACTGCGTCCCTCCGGAACATTCACGAGAAAAATGCTTATTTACCCACCTGATTTATCTCTTCTTTTTTGAGCTCCTACGTTTTCTGCGTCCTACGAAGGAGCTACTCCGTCCCGTTTTCTATCTTTTTCTCATTCTCTGCCTCCCTTTGTCTGCCTTTTTTTGTTACCCCTCTTGAGTTCGTTTCTTTAAGATAACGCTGCACCAAGGACTTGCGCATGATGGTCAAAGTGACTCACACTCTCCGAGCATCCGTGTAGACGCTTCTCCAACGCATTTTATACTTTTCTTTTTTAAGCGACTACTCCCTTGGTGGTGATCCCAGATGGCTCTACTTTCATGTTTATAGTTGTCAAGCCGGAACGCTTTTGAATTTCAAAAGCGTTTAAATTTGAAATTTTTCTGAAATTAAAAGTATTTATTAATTTATTTAACTTTCTAAAATATTTATGCATTAAACGAGTAACAAATCTCTTGAATAAACTTTTTAAATAAAAATTTTTAAGCTAAATAAGATCTGTTTAATTTAATTTAGTAAATTTTCATATTACATTTAATCAAGTTTTACAACAGCCTTTTTTTTAAATGTATGTTATAACTTTTTGAATATTAATTTGTGTTTCATCAATAGTCACCAATGGAATATCGCACTTTCTTTTTGGAGCTTTCCCCTTTAATTCAACATTTTGACAACACACCAAAACATTTAAATATAAAATGTCTTTTTGATTCATAAAAAGTACACCAGAAATGCATCAAAATGGGCTACCAATATAATACCATTTGATTTCATTGAAAAAACTTTCTATCTACTTGTCAGGAATTATACAAAATTTTTGTACAATTTCATTTTCACTTCACTCGATAAACAATAAAGTTCTTTGCCAATCTTAACACTTATATATAAAGTGCACCCTGGCGATCAAATTTTCCCCTAATAGTTTACTTTCTTATCCGCGTGTTCGTTTTATTAGGAGTACACAATGTACTCAGAAAATCAATTATAGCAAAATTTTTTTAGTAAAATAAAATAACAATAACAATAAATTAAAAAACAGTTAATCGAGAATAAACGTAATAAACAATTTATAAATAAACTTACACTTACACTTTATGAAGTTATTGCGCATAATTGCATGTCTGTTGCTTTAAATATTGGACAATATTGTTCATCGGCATGTGCATGATAATCTTTGGATATGTGTTTGAATTAAATTCCATTATACTTTCTTTGATTGATTGATCGCATGTTTCATACCAAGAGTAATATTAGAGCAAACTATTGTTTTATACTTAAAAACAATAATTATTTGTCTTTGATTATTATATTATATACATACCTGTTTAAACTACTTTAAACAGTAATAACACTACTGAAAGAGATAATTCGATCATAAGTTAAGTATTAATAAAAGTTTGAATAAGACAATATTTTTGCTCTGATTATGTCCATTGCTTTTATTGACTGATAACAGCCACAGCTGCTTACGAATGTGATTTGCGTATACGCAAGGTAAGAAATAAGTTGTGCACGTAGCCCTTATTTTTTTTAATACTCTACTTGAGTTTTGGCATCGTGAGCAGCAGTTGAAAAATGTCGATCAATTAAGGTAAATGTCCTAGATACGTATTGTTTGTTCTTAAAACTTAAAGCAAAATAAAAAGGTTACTGATTTTCATTTAACTTAATTACGATATCGTATGTCTATTCATTCTATGTATTAGAAAAATTTTTAAATTATACTTATGAGAAAGACATATTGTACAGTGTATCTATCAAAAAGAAATAAATATTTATTTAATAAAATTCTTCCTAAAATTCATTGTTGATCACAAATTAAAATGAATTAATATACATTTACATCTTGTCAAACTAGATAAGTTCTTTTTTCTACTCATTTCTTTTACATTTTCTAATTACAGAATTTCATATTTTACATTATAGTAAACATTTTTTAAAACCGAAACTGCTTGCTGAATAATATTATATTTTAAATACAATATTTGCTAAAAAATTCCTTAATTGTTTTATAAAACACGATGAAAAAAAATTTCAACTTGTTATTTCTTATTAAACAAAAAAGCTTTAACATTATTTAGTTTAAAAACAGCATATCGTCTAAATAATAGTGCATACACAAGTTATCTTAGTATTATTAATAATGAAACGTTCCCATAGCCTCGAAAAAAGTGTCATTATGTCTGGGACATTTGCCAACTATATAACCAATTGAGCATATTTTTTTATAAAATGCTGGCATGAACTTGCACCTCAAGCCTCTTTCACCTTCCAACCGCTTTGCTTTGTATCCACTTGACAGTTGCTTTTCGGCGCTTATCGCCGCACTACACGATTAAGGACCAAAAATAAAGAAATATAGCGTCCTAAGTCGCGGCATCCATAAGGTATCGAAGACGTGCAAAATCAACGCGTTGTAATAGTTGTTATAGTTAGAAAAAAGCATAAATCACATGCAGTCAGGAATGGGATAATATAAAAGCAAGTAGTAAAGTCAGTTCCCTTTTATCGCTTGTCATAAAATTTAAAAAGAAATTGATATTTAACAGACAATAAAGATATGTTTTATTAATATATTTTATATTTTTTTTTAATTAAAATATTAATATTATTTATAATTTTATTATATAAAATATTCTAAAATAATAATATTACACATAAGTTTTTTATCTTATTCGGTAAAATAACTGGATCAAGTCGATAAAATAGGACCCAACTTTATTACTGATTGAAGAATATTGTCATACTTTCTAATTTATAGTTTCAATAAAACTTTAAATAAGCTTCACTCACAGCTATCGAACGATTAATGTAAATGAAACATGTTTTGCGTAAATCATGAAATACCGCCATAAACGCGTAAGTGCTCTTAATCATGCCTTGATTGTGATACCGACCGTCGCTTTGCAACTGACCCCAATTGATGCTTTATTGTAGCATATATATATATTATTATATATACAAACATTTTAAGCTTGACAGCCCCTCTCGCAAATACATTATTGTTGATTATTGGATTCGTTCGACAAATTGATTTACTATTACATTATACATTATCCATATGTATAAATATATAGTGATTAATTGTTTCATTTTGATAACATTAATTTTACAATATGTTATTATGTTTCGCCAAGTTTAGTCCAAGTTGCCTATTCAAAGTCAGACTGCGCGGATTTTTTTTAATTCCAGTTAAAAAATTTATCTCAAAGGATAAAAATTCTCCCCATTGAAAAATTTGAGTTTATTAAAAGAAAGTTTTAAATTATATTATAACAAACATAAGTTAAATTATATTTCATCTAATATATTAAATATTAATTATTTTTAGACGAATAAATTAAAAAAACAATTTGTTACATAATAATCTCCCGCCCAGCCTGATGCTCGGCAATTATCAAACGTAGACACTATTATATATATACGTACATTTATTTATTATACGGCATGAAACTCATTGAAGATGAAACGTGATAGCACGAAAAACTTTTTTCTCGGTATACATATTATACATTGTACATTGATCATACTTAATCCTTATGAACGAGATTTTAAAAAATTGATGCGAACGATCCACTTTTCGTTTATTCTTTATTTATTACAAAAATAATTATTGCAGAGAGCAGAGGTAAAACCAGTAAAAATGATGAGTACTATTTCGAAGAAAGCTTAAGCTTTTTCAATTTTGCTTACAAAATTTTGTTCAAAGCCAGCACATTGATACAGTACTATAGCTTATATTTTTAAAGTAATACTGAGAAGGCTTTCGATTAATTATATGAAAACATTTTATTTAAGTTCAAAGAATTAAGGACTTTTTGATCAATAATATATTTTTATTACAAATAGCTAGTATTTATTTTATTTATAAATTTGTAATAAATTAAGTGAAACAAGCATATTATATTCATAATTTATTACTGTTAAGGTAATAAATACTAAACAACAACAAGTTATAACAAGTGTATAAATACTCAACAAAAGTCCTTGATTCTAGTAACGCGTTATTTTTGCCGTAAATTTGTTATTTAAAAATATATCAAGCTTTTCATTGCATTAAGGACAAAAATAAATACCCATTAATGGTCCAGCACGCTATAAACATTGATTAAATTTGCATTATCAATTAGAATCCTAAAAAAATATAAATATACAACAAAGTGCGTAATGTTAATCAAGCTTACGCAATTGTTTATGCACTGCCGCTTGCTCTCGGCATACATATACATACTATCATTGTAAAGTGTCAATATTGATAATCATTGAAAAAAAAACAATGAAATAACGAGCCAAGTATTGACGCGATTCGAAAAATGGATCGCTCGTCGATATTTCAATTATTATTATGAGATTCTGCCACGGAGACCCTGTCGCAGGGGGAAAAGAAGAGGGAAGGCGGTGCAACTACAGCTGGCGGCAATGGACCGAACGAGATCGTCACCTGCACAAATTGCGGCCCAAATCCATGTACGCATACAGCGACCAACGGCTGCGCCGCCGAGGTATTGGCACCATCACAGGTTTTCCTCTTCATGATATTCTAATAATATTAAAAAAATATGTGTAATTAGTAGTGTGTTTCTTATTTTATTTTTATTTATTATTTATAATTGTTGATTTAAAAAAATTAGTTTTCATAATAGTTAAATTTTTTAACTTTGTTATATTGATATTGAAAAGTTACTATATTAAATATTACGTTCATAAGGTAATATTGCTGAATAAACTTTTTTTAAGGACATGAAAGAACTAGTAAAAGTAAGGTATCAAATTATTTTAATATTATTACATGCATGAAAACAAAATTAATTTTATAAAAGAACTATTTGAGATATTATTGCTCTGTCAATATGTAAAATAATTATCAATAAAATTTTTTTTTTTTTCATTTCATTGTATCCGATAATATTATAAGTATATTCTACAAAGTTCAGAGTATTTCTTTTAGAAGATGTAATCTGTGTTCTTTATTTTATTTCTAAAATTATTCTACTATTATATAATTTTTTTACGTAAAAGTAGAAAAAGTGAACTGTTAAGTTATAAATGCATGTATATTCTTTTATAGAATATTAATTTAGTTTTGTATAATTATATTACATTGATTGTATTAGATCAAAGAAAAAATTTTTTTTGCAATTTTAATAATTTTTATAGAAACAAAAAAATTCCATTTCTGTGATAATGTATGTTGATTAAGTTAAAAATAAAAATTTTTAATACAAAATATTCTGCTTTACCAAAGTTATAGATATTTAGAAAGAAGCAGGTAGACTCTTCACATTATTTTTTGATATTGAAAAAGTTTTAATTCAATTTAATTCTTTTGATTTTCGAATTAAAAGTTAAAACTTGAATAGAGAGCATGTTTCAGTTTTAAAATTTGCAAAATACTGATGACTTCTCACTTAGAAAAATTATATTATTAATGGCATAAAAAAGATTTAATCTAAAGTTGAGAATTGTCTCAAATAATTACTTGATGTTTTAATTGCCGAAAATCTATGAAATTTTAATTAATGAAATTGTGCTTTAAGCAGGTACGAAAGAAGGAGCCACCCCATCCCATAAGAGTGGCAAAGACGATCGACGTCATTGCAAGGATTACATTTCCCGCTGCGTACTTCGTGTTCCTCACCTTCTTCTTCATTCATTATAAAGGTGTTTCCTAGAGCCACGCCTTTCAGGCTTACGAGGACCCACCGCCTCCGCCGTAACTCAATGACACGCAAATTAGCGCTTGCGTGTTCGGCGTTGAGGGCGATGGGATGCCTGGTAGCCTGATGGCTAAATCTGTCGACTATTATAAGAAGAAAATTATGGACCTTGATTATAAAGAAATAATAATATAAACAAATACAGACAACAGACTCTTGGTGAAGTGAAAATTGCAATGATGTGCATACGACGGTGATTCTTTCAGACGAATTTATTCGTTTGTACATATAAAGTTGTTGTGTGGATCCTCGAAAGATAAAGAGAATAGAGAAAAGTAACGTTCTACGATAACGCGCGCGCTTTGCAGCCTTAAGATTTATAATTATTGTGAGTATGACGAGCACTCTGCGATTATTGCGATATTATCATCATAATTACTATTATTAACATTATTATTACATACGATTTTTATTATAATTATATGCATACATAGTTTTTATTATGGTCGTTATCGACAAAAAAAATATAAGAGGATTAATCCTCGTCGGAGAATATATTATCGAAGTTAATTATTTGCGAATAATGATTGTGATCTTCTCGATTGTTGATGAATTCACTGTTATTGTAAATCGTCTGCGACGAAGATAAAGCAAAGAAAATTTAGAGAAAATATGACGTACATATAATGCGCATGTAAAAAAAAGAAAGGGAAAATGACGAAACACAAACGGATACGATAGTATGCCCGTGTTTGAGTACATTCTCTGCATATATAGGTGATCATGAAAGTATAAAGGGAGTATATAATTGCGTGGTGCTTTCGGGACGATGCAATCACTTAATGATAGTCAAGTAGGGTTGAATTCACGACGAATACACAACTGTGAGTAATGTGTTCTTATGAAATCCTGTAGGATTTATCCTATTTTCATGGATCGCACGTTTCAGACTTTACTCGTTACAAAGCACTGGTATGCCACTATGACAGAACTACATATTCTGGACAATGCAGTAGCGCTTGATGATATTTAGATTGATAATACTAAAATTCGTCGAGCGTAAGCAAATTTATCGAATGCGTACCCATAAATCAAAATTAGGAAATCCATTTGAAGCTGCGAGATTATTATGCGGCTTTCAACGTTATCTCAATGTTTGAAGGTAGAGATGGTGAAATACTAGTGGTTAAATTTACGGCTACCTTGTTTACTGACATTTTAATTTTTTTCTTTGGACATATATTTTAAATGAGAGTTAATTAATTCAAGAATCTATTATTGTTTTTTTGATTGGAGTACTAGTGATTATTTTTTGTTAAAATCATTTAAAAAATCATGTATTTTATTTTTGTTTAATATAAAATTTTATTAATAGTAAAATATAGTATATTTTCAAAATTTAAAAATTAAGTTTTAGTTTGTATAATTTACAATCATTAAAAATTCTTTAAATTACTATGTTAAAAATGCTAAAAAGTATAAGAAATTAATATGTCAATGAACGAGATATTTCAAAAAGGTATAAAACAAATTTTTTGACTACTGAAAACAATTTATAGCAAAGTGTAATAACAACTTACTCATTAAACTTGTTTAATCGGAATGTGTCTGTAGATTCAATGGACAAAATAAATCATTTTTAACAACAAAGTTGTTAAATATTCAATGGGATAATGTGGTACATTTGATTACGTAAGTGTAATCACCAGAAAATTTCCCATTTTATAAGAAATCTTTTGTCAACAAATTTGGATTGTGCCAGTAAAAACTCGAATTTATCGTTTTATTCATATAATGAAAATATTATTTTTATCTGAAACCTATAAGTATAAGTATGAAAAACTTCAAATTCAAAATTTTTCTTTGAAATAATCACTTTATTCGTAAAAGATAAATTTTGTTCGTTAATGAAAAATTTTCCAATTTTTAAATTTCTTAAGTTTATTTAATGTGATATAAATTGATACTTTATTTTAACTCTTAAAGATAAAGTAAATTCGATTTTTTACACGCACATTTCTACTATTAATACATAACTAAAATTATATTTAATAAACTCATTAAAATAGTTAAAGAAAATAAAGTAAATCAATATCTCTAGTCTTAACTTAAATAATTATATCGCTACACTGATATAATGTTATTAATAAAATGTCGCTACTTACGGTGTACTGTTTCAAACGCATCAACAAATTTAAAGATTGAGTCGATGCTAATACATACAACCACAAAACCACGCAAATATATACTTATCAATGTAGCAATATTGCAGACCAATAATAAACAGAATAGCTTGTAATATTTTGTATCAGATGTAAAAATGTATAAGACATCTTTTATTTCTAACATAAACAAAGTTTATAAGTTATATATTACAAGCTATATACTGATAATAGGTTTTTCAAATAATTTTAAATAAGCTTTGGCTCATTAAGTTCAAATACTGATCTGTATACAAACGTCCGTTTAAAAAATTCATTAGTTAAAATAACTATCATGATTATGACAAAATTTTTAATTTGATATTGGTATAACAACATTTGGAATTCGGCTTCATTATAAGAACAAAAGAAAAATATTGACACAAAGTACAATACTTAAAAGTCACCAAGAAAGTTATTCTTTCTATGAATAAAAGTCAGTTACAAATTAATAAGAAGAAGTTTAAAGCATCGTCATACGTACAAGAATACACAAAGAAATGAACCAATAAAACAATATACTTAACTTCTGTCACAAAAAGTATTATTCTAGTACATTACCGAATATTTCAGAGAAATTTCTTCTGAAAGTAACTGCCAAAAACAGTTTGATGAATCAATGTCATGAGTATATTTTTTTACGCTGTGGCGGAGCATATATAGAAATACCTCGATAAAAATAATTAATAAGCTTTATCTTTTGCAACAAAGAATTCCAAAAGCAAACCATGGCCGTTGGCACATAAAAAGCGATGTATAGATTTTCAGCACTTGTATCGACCTCTGTATACTTAGAATATGCAATGCGGTTGGAAAAACGAATAATAGTATTCTCAGTTTCAAATCCGTAAGTTTCTGAATAAATTTACTTTTTTTTAAATATAGAGATTTCATCGAGTTCTTAACTAGTTAATCTAAAATTAAATTAATGATTAACTTGACATAAAAATTTTGATAAAAAATTATTAACTTATTATTATACTAGTCAATTTTTAAATTGTATCTAAAGTTATATTGATACAGTAATTACGCTTTTCCATCCGTATTGTATAATAAAGACAAAATAATCCTATAAATATTTTCATCAAAAATCTGAAATAATCCATTAGTGCTTTTAAAGCGTGACATACTTCTGCCTTCAAAACAAAATGTCAGCCGTAAATCATTAAAGCTATTTTTAAATTGTTATAAATTTTATGGTAGAATATGTGCTTCAAAATTTTAAATTCATTCGATTTATTTTTCTTTCTCAAACCATTTTAAAGAAAGAAAATTTCAGTGACCTTTAATTTTTATAGTAACAAAAACAAAATACTCAAAAAATATTTATTTAATTGGGATTTTAAAAAATTACTTGAATCTTTCTCTGATTTTGAGCACTGCCAAAGAAATCGTTATTATTATATTACTATCTTATAATTTTATAATGAATAAGTTCATTAAATGAAAACTATTCGTATCTTAATCAAATCGATCGAAATCGAAAATTGTCATTTTCTAGAATAAATGCATATTGAAGTAAGATATATTAAATAATAATCTACACGGCATTAAATTATAGTTTAAAAATACTAGAGTTCTTTTTATAAAAATAAGACATGAAATTAGAAGCTAATATTCTAACAGATAATTGGACATATAATAAAAATTAACTTAATAATTAAAAAATTTCGTTTTATAATAATATTTTTATTTTATACAATGTACATATATATATCGTTCAATTTGATCTTAAAACTATCATTTTTCTCATGATCTTTATAATACATAAATTCTTAAAAATGTAAAATTTGCTTTATCAAATCGCAATTAGTGCGAATAAAATGCGTGTGCACGAAAGAATTTCTGAAATGCCGTAAAAAATAATTTAAAAAAATTCGGCATGACTTAAATCGTTTAGAACATATATTTAGTAAAGATAAAATAAAGATTTAACAATAAGTTATGATTCAAACAACGAATATTGATTATGCAGCGAACACCTAAAAAGTCAGGGTCGTTGATATAAAATAATAGAAACTACAGCATAAGTAAAAAAAGTTATAATTCGTAATACCGGTCGGAGAAAAGATGGAATTCGATTTGAAACACTGACGATGTTTAATGTTGTAACAGTTATAGAACAGAATGATAAAAGAGTCATAAAATACTTGTATATTTTGCAATTTTTATATACAAAAATATATTGCCCGTCGTTTGATCGTAAAATTATAGTCTTTTTGGAAAAATAACATTATTTGAATTTACATTAATTGAAAAAGCTCGGTTCGAATATAGAAATGAGTTTAATTCTTTGATTCTATAACAAATTTTTTAACAAACCCTTATTTTATTTCACAAAGATGTTTCTTAAGTAGGACTAATTTGGAATTATTTTAATTTTTCTTATATTAATATTATAGCAAAAAAGGTTTAGTTACAAGGTTTTTCATATATTATTCATTCGTGAATTCATATAAAAATAAGAAATACATTATATTTATACTAATGTTACAAGTAAATAGAAGCGTATGCATATAACTATATAATGTAATCCACTGTTGGTGTCACAAATCGATTTCTTTTCAAAAAACTTGTGGAAATTGTATTATAAGTATTAAAGTCAAAAAAGAAGAAAATAAAGAAAAAATAAGAAAAAGTGTAGAAGAAAAATTTAACATCAATTATTACATTTTTGTATACATTGTGCTGATAAGCGCAGAGTCCCTTAGGTGATAAAAGACGCTAATCAATACTAATTAATCTTAAAAAAAAAATGCTCCACGGACCAAACACATTAATCCTATACGAGAGACCTTTATTGTCGTATTAGCTGCACTTTAAAACTAGGCTGTGGCCCACACGTGAATCCTAAATATACTTTTACATGCTTGCACGTTATGGTACTTACAAACTGTGTTATGTAATAAATACTAAAAGCAAGCGTACGATTGTGTATCACAGACATGGACATATTTGATGAAGAATAACTTTGCTGTTTATACGATGTAAAAATTTTGTTAAAGTATCGGAAATTATTGTGATATAATACAACCCTGGTAGAAACGTTCCCCATTTTTTAGCCAACGGATGGCCATTTTTAGCCAACGGATGGCCAACTGTGAAGAATTAGACATCCACTAGCCTAGTCTTAGACACTTGGCCAATTTTATTGGTTAAATTTCTACCAGGGAATTATTTTATTAATAAGAGATTATAATACATATTTACTTTATGTATATTTTTGTATATATTATTTTGTTATTAAAGTCGTAGATCTTTTTTAATATTATTGTTTTATTAAACACATATTCGACGTTTACAAAATCATATTTTTATACTGTGTACTTAAATTATTGCATGATAGAGTACAAAAATTAAGTTTAGTGATATCTTACAAAGGATTGTGATTATTAGTCATAGATAGCCGTGGTTATAAGTATTTCACCTTAACTGAAGTTTGTAAGATATATATATATTTGTTACAATTACCTAAATTATTTTATACAATTATTTAAATTATTTTTATTTAAAAAGTCATACATTTTTACTTTTCTACTTCTACACATTATTATCTTTAGTATTAATTTTTTTATTTTATGCTGAAAAATATTGACAATTTTTTTATCGATAGATAATATTTGTTTATTTATAAAATAAATTATCAACTTATTGTGTAAACAGCAAGTTTTGTAGTTACATTTTATGTTCATGTCTTTTGTACCAGTTGTAAACGTCGACAGTTCAATTCAGAATATATGTATAATATATATGTGTATATATATATATATATATATATATATATATATATATACACATATATGTACGTATGTACATACATATATACGTATATATATGTATGTAAAAATATAGAAATATATAAAAATTATATAATCGCACGTATGAGTGCGTGTATATTTAGGGCAAGTAAAGAAGATTTCTATATGATTCGTTAACAGAACAAAAGTTTATGTATACGTTTTTATCATTCGCATAGGATTTATATTATAATACAGTAAAAATTTATAATAATACTGATAAATCTTAGACAAGTGACATACTGAAGATCCGCCATCCAAAGGAAGGAAATTGTAATATAATATTATACTAAATCAATGTATTCTATATCGCCGATATGTAATTCTTCGCCCACTGTTTCGATTCTAGGCTCCGTTTCATTATAAAATAATTCTTGCATTAAAGTAAATATGTATACACAGTTACGCCCATATTTTGCGCATCGTCGCCGCTGTGCGGTCTCGGGACGCCGTGTATGTATATACATACGTATAATAATAATTTAAGATTACAATTAATCTATAAGTGTTTTTCGATAACTCGCTGCGAGCTTACCTGAGTAAATTAAAAAAAAAGTAAATAATGATATGGCCGCGTAACGCCACTTGCGCGCGTAGAGAAATGCAGGCGCGAATTTCACGTACATTTTTCTTGATAAAAAATGAGAAAGCGAAAAATATAATATATATATATTACACTGGATTTCTCGCCCAAAAAACATTGTGACCAACTTTTTTATGACATAACGTTTCGCTATGTATTCTGAGTGAATATCATTATTTCACATAGAGAGGTTAGTTAGTTTATTGATATTAAAAAATTTTGCAATAAGCAAACATTTAATCAATGTAAAAATGAAGTATTGATAAAATAAGAGTTTTCAACGTTAACTAATACCTCTCTAAATTTCATTGACATTTATTTCGCTGTAAGTTAACATTATTAAGAATAATAAACCGCAGGTTTCGACTATCTTTGAAATTACAATAAACCACTTACCTTATAAGTGCAAATTTTTTAAAGTGATGTGTTTATCAACTTCATAGACTATTTAAATGTTTGAAACCTTTATCACGAGCAATTTTTTTATGTAAATTATATAATTGAACTTTAACTAATACAAAATTTAAAAAAATAAATTATTTATAAGAAGGATAAAGTTAACTGAGAAACTATTTAATTTTTTTTTAATTTGAAAATTATTTAATACTTTTATGTTATCCATTTAAATTTTTCGAAATATTTTAATAATATCTTTTTTAAAGAAAGTTTCAAACATTTAAATAAAAAATCATAGTTTATTTTTAGATTTTCAGATTTTTTAGATTATTTACGAAAACTCTGAACATCGAAACAATATTAAAAGGTTAAATAGTATAATAACTTCGGAAATCTTTTATGAATTCAAAGAAAATATGAAAAACTTATGTTCTTAAATTACAGATAATTTACGTAATGTTACCTTCTTCTTCTACATGTAAAGAAATAACATTTTTTCGAATATATTATTTTTAATATTATCAATTTTTTTAAAAAAGCAAAACAAAATTGAACGAACAAGCAGTTACAGTTGTACACAATTTACTTTAAATTAAGAAAAGTTATTAAAAAATAATATTATGCAATTTTTATTTTATACATTATAAAAACTGTTACATGTCTCATTATACGATAAAATGCCATTAGTGGCATAATAAAAGTTTCACAGATATTTAATTTTATTTTTACCAAAAATTATTTTTAAATACGCACTGAGTGTTATCTCTGAATGTAATTTATTTCAATATTGTAAATAAACAATTATTTATTTTAATTATTAATTAATTGTACACGTACAGCTTTCTCATTATCCGTACAGGCTTGAAGCCAGAACTTTGTAAATAATTGAATAAAAAGATTCGTTACTTATGTTAAACGATTAAATAAAAATCGGCAGTCACGTTTTAGCACATCATGTAGAATATGAAAAAATTGATGCGTGAAAAATTATAGAAAGTGAACTGTAAAAAAAACTAAATTAAAAAAATATGTTTGAAATAAACTTAAAAAGAAATAAATTAATCATGCTCATGTCATTATTTTTGAAAAAATCCTCACCAATATATAAAGTATTCTAATTATTTAATGCATAATAGTACATTATGCATCAAGGAACTGAAGTCGCAGATTATTCCCAAGGGTCCCAATGAAGTGGTCCTTATAAACGAAATAATAAAAATGTTTGTACTTTAAATCTCTTTATTTTAATATAATTTTTATTAAAAATGCTTTTGTCGGACTCTTTAAGGATTTACATGAGATCCACATTAATCTTATGCAATATTTTGATGATCTTCATAGGTATAACTTAAAAAATGGATAAAATCTGTCACATAAATCATCGTAAATAAAGAGTGTTATAAATTCATTTAAAATCATTATTATTCTTACAATTAATCAAATTATAATTAACCTATCGTATTTCTTCAGTGTACTTCCTTTAGTAGTGTTCAAAGAAATATCCAGCAAAACCATCCTAGATTATCCTAAAAGATTCCCGAGTTATAGTTCGAAAGAATTGCTTCAAAGCATATAAGCACGATAGACATCACAAAACCATATATGATTTAGCTACAGAATATTTTTGTAATTTTGTAAACGTGTTGTTTATCTATTAAAAATTTATTAACATGTAATGCAATAATATCATAAACAATTTATTATTTATTAAGTAGCCTAAATATTAATTAGCATTTGAATAAATAATATACTAAAAATCATTTCAATCTAGTAAAAGCAAATAGCTTATTGTTATTCATATTTATTAATAGGTAGGACTATCAATAGGTACCGTGTAAAGTCATATGTAGATATAAAATAGATAAAAACTGTTACGATTGTTTGTCCGTGGTTTTCCGTTGCTTCGTATGGCCGAGACCAAACGAGTTGTGTGTAAAGGTGGGTATTAAGATAACAAGGAATTAGGTTATAAGCTAGGTTTATTGTATTCTCTGACAAGAGGATGGAAGAGAGACCGCGTGTAACTAGGTATGAGACTCAGTCGGGTAAGTGCGGCCTAACCTATCTTATGGTCCGGGTTTAGGGTTCCCTGGTGCGCGATCGAGCTGGGTATATTCAAGCGTAGGTAATTAACTGCTGTGCTAGGAAAGCTGTTGCTGGATGCCCCGAACGAATAGCGAAAGCTAAGCTCAGGATGCTTGCATCCGTAACACGTCCGAAGCCGCAGGATCGCGCCCCTGCGCGATCATTTACGCGCACGCGTAAAACAATACAAAAAAAGGAGTGATTTAAAAAAAAATTATTTGAATTTCCTGAGAATAAAATTCCTTGAATTTGTTATGAATTGACGTGATTTTATTCCGACCGTCCGAGTATATCTAATATAGTTCCGCCTGAGTTCGCACACGTACTTCTATAATTAAGGTATTCGTGTTGATGTTACAATATAGTGTAGTATAATATGTTGTTTGTGAAGAGTCTATGGACCTACATATACATTTCTACCTATGATCTCTCTTCTGACTTAAATAAATTATAATACTTAGTAAATTCATCATTTTTATTTATATATTTTGATATGATGACATTGCATAACTGCTAGCGAACGCTGCTCCTCTACTACCCTTATTTATGCTCCTCAACATGATAGGAATATTGGTCTTGCAGCTCCCTAATATTGAGAGTTTGCACGCTTCCGTGCATTGATCCTCGTGGCAAGGTAAGTTGCGTATTCAATCCATTTGCCAAAGCTAACTGCTGTATGTTGGGCAAACTCATTGCATTGTAGGTACAGGCATAATATTTTTGCCCAGCTGACAGGTGCCTCCTCTTTGTGAGGCTGTTGCGTGTCCTTTGTGGATCCTGAAAAAAGTCTTGTACAAATTAGTGATGGGAGCCTCCCTTTGGCAAAAACTTTCCAAACAATCACCCCTATAATGGCTAATGCCTATAAGCTGCCCCCCGAATATGCCATTGACACTTTAAATAAATTCGATTTATTGGATCAAATTAATTGGTTCAATTAATCCATCAACAAAACTTAAATTTTTCTTCAGTGTGTTCATTTAGAAAATTTATATCATGGTTTCGCGCATACATTTCGGCTCCG
>JAPYZB010007864.1:0-11632 GCA_030522745.1 Eupelmus kiefferi | reverse complement strand
ATATGTGAGAACGTACAATTTCAATAATTATAAATTCGTTATTAATAATTAAATTTCTTATCAAAATAAGTAAAAGTTACTTCTATAAAACGATTTTAAGTTATGGTAAACTCTATTTGCTAAACTCCTTCCTCAATAATACATTATAGATCCCGATAAAAATGAACCGAAAAAATCTTTTCAGAAAATGCCAACGTGACAGGTAATGAATACTGTAAACTTACGCGAATAAGTTCTTAAGTGGCATTAAATTACACTCTCTTTAGACTCGCATAACTGCAAATTAGCTTTTTAAAATAATTTTATAGTCTCTTAACATTGTAAGAATATTTTGTATTAAGATCTTTAATTTTGTTTACTTTATCTATTTAAAAGAAAAACTAACAATTTTCTTTGTTAACAATATCAATAAACTCTAAACTTATTATTATGAATTATTTTTCCAAAAATTTTAAGTGAAAACTTTGTTTTGGTAATTAAAATTGAAATCAAAATTTGAATTTGTTATATTTAATAAAAATTATTCATGAACAAAAATGATTGAACCAAACAAAAAAATGTTGATAAACTTAAATTTAAACTTGTTGATCAAAGTGTACTCTAACGAAGTTACAAATGACTCCCGAAACACCCTTTTGACACTTAATGCTAAGTAGGCGGTAATTGGTCACATGATTAGAGAAGTTAAATCATTAATATTAAATTAAACGTAATAATATGTCGTAGCATAGTAATTTTCAAACCAAAAGAATTTTATACCTATTTTGCAGTAACTGGATGCCCAGAGGTTTTGTTTGCGTAAAGAAAATAGCCAATATAACAGTACAGCGCCAATAGTAACTGTGAGGAGAGAAACTGTGATAATATAGTAAAGCGAAATTACAGCTATTAAACTTGTAGTAGCGGTATATGTTTAGTACATATATTTCCTTATGTCAAAATGTTATTGTATTTATTCAAAAAGTATTTGAAAAATAAGTATTATGTGGAAATAATTTTTATTTCCGCAAAAATTGAAAAACGTGTGAAAATCTTCTTAAAAAATAAAACGTTACATGAGACCGCAGAGTATATGAATAAGGTTTTAAAAATATTTTTAAAACGTGAAGAATATCCGCTGACCTTTTTTCGGTTTTCTCTGCTATCATGATATTAAATTAATTTTTTAATTTACAAAATGCATATTTATTTATTTTATTTATTCATTTATTTATTTATTTATTTATTTATTTAAATCAACGGGCACAAATGCCCTTTTGCAAATATTTACAAAGTAATACTGATAATTTTTGGTATGGCAGAAAGGCACATTATATTTGTGCTGCAATAAAAGGATCAGTTTTATTAACTTTTCGTTCTGTTTAATCAATACTTTTGGAATAAATATTCTATAGTAAAATTAAAAAAAAGTACATCTAAAATAAATAACTACAATCCATACACCATTTTTTAAATCTTCACTTTTATTCTATAATTTCTTACAGTAAAATAGGCTCAGCTAGCGAACACCCCTAGATAGTTACTCGCGCACCTAACTAAAGCCGAGCTATATAGGAGCGCGTAACGGGCTTGGCCTCGCGCGTCGCGATACTCGCACACCTCGTCAGCGCGCTGCTCATTTACATAGGGTAACGGGCGCGCGTGTCCTCCTTGCACGCGAGCTGCCGTCGCGTAGTTCAATAATCAATCGAAATTGTAAATCAAGGAGAGCAAATCAATTTAGCTGGCTTCTCGCTGATTCGAGCCGCTCTTTCGGCCGATTATATACCAACGTGGTAGCTCTCACTCAGCCGTTAAAATTACTTTATGCGCAAGTGGATTAATTTCTCCGAAATTAATCCACCTCGCATATGAGAGCTAACTCGCGCCGTGCTCGAGATAAATTAGCGTTCGTTTAGGAATTACAAGTGCGCGGCAGACTGCGGCACGCGCAGTATTATAGGGAGACAAAATTTCCACTTAATGGTCCGCCTGCGATTATCTCTCTGCTAATTGATGAGCGCCAGTGCGAATCCTTTGATTGTGCTTATATAAGAAAACAAATAGGTATAGATTGCTGGATTGTGGGAGATAAACCGTACACGTAAACCGAACTATATTGATGAATTCTTGGAGCTTGTTGGAATGGTATGCAGCTTGCGGATTGTTTTGTATTCGGGGTGTATTTTATGACAGGTTTATCATCGTTTTTCGATTTTAAAAGTGTGGAAGTTTAGTGATTGATAACATTAAATGACATCATTTTTTATAAATAATATAAAATATTACATTTTTAATGGCATTTTTATCTCTTGAACACTTCATAAATTTATATTTGAACTCGAAATATGCTCGAATACGCATATTATACAATCGATTTTACCATGGGCATGAATTTTAATGATACTATAAAACAGAAGCTCGTGCGTTTATAGATTCGATATTTCCTAGTAAATAGTTTCGGGTACTTTTTGTATACAATACTCTCTTAATTTTTTTATTTAAAAATATTCATTTCAAGTTGAGTTAAAATGTCATTTTATTTCTCTATCAATTTTACAGTTATTTGAAGAATTTTTTAATTTTATTTTTAATTTAGATTTGATTGAACTACTAATGGTAAGTAGTAGGTGTATTTCGATCTGAGTGTCAAAGCTAATGAATTGCCTCGAGGTACTGAAAAGTATAAGTTCGTATTTGTGCTAAAGTATCAAATTTAGAAAAGTCAAATTAAACTACTGACAAAGGTCTTTTTAATAGACTCGTAATTAGAATGTTTATATCGTTGAAAGCTAAAAGAATATATATGAAATATAATTGAAATAGTTAAACTCGAATAGCTTACGATGAAAGAAGAAATTTTTTTTGACTCTTGAATAAAAAATGTACAAATTCGAGTACTAAAAAACAGTTACTAAATATTGCATTTAATATCGGTAAGATATTTCTATTTTAAAATCAAAAAGAGACATTTTAATTACGAGTTGAAAAAATCCTTCGTAAGTAATTTAATTTGATTTTTCTAAATAAGATACGTTAGTACAAATACAAACTGAGCATTTTACTTTTCGATACCCACCCGTTGCCGCGTGAGTCATTTTTTACCCAAGCGGAGCGAGGGAGAAAAGGAACCTCTTAGGAGTAAAAATAGTACACAAGTATGAAACTATATTTTATCTTACAAGAGCCAAAAAAGCTCAAATTGTTTTCGGTGTTAAAGTAGTATAAAAATATGATTTATTATTTTATTTAAAAGAAAAAATTAAATAAAAAATTAGACTTGCTTTATTGAATATTGACTTTCACAAACAGTAGTCACGCATCTTTTCAGTAAACAAGAATACGGTATAAAAGAATTTTATCTTAAACTTCAATAAAGAAAAGAAAAATAAGAGAAAACAAGTTTTAATATTCTTTTTCTAGTTTTTAAATATTAATCTGGTCCAAAGTTATAACAGTTTAAATTAAAGCAACGAAGTATCAACTAAATTGGTACCTGATATAATTTATACAATTTAACAATGTGATTATCTTGCTCCAACTCAAACTGTCATATACTTAAAATGTTAAAAAAAATAAAAAACTTAAAATTTGCTTTCTCCAGTTTTACATTCTTTTTCATATTTTTAATATCTCACTTAAAATAATGCTTTTCAATGACAGTGTATAAATAACCATAGTAATTGAAATATATCAGTAAATAAATTAATATTAAAAAAATTTTCTTTAATTTCTTTAAAATCATCAATGATGAAAATATAAAAATATTAATAGTGTGTAAAAGAACAGTCGTAAATGAAAGATTAAAAGAGATTATCTAAACTTTTCACGGACAATTGGTTCTGTTTCATTTCTGCCCATTATACCTCGTAAGACTGCAAATGGTGGACATACAGTCAAATTTGAATTCAAGATCTTTCACATTGTTTCAATATCATGGAACATCGATTTTAATATAAAGGTAATGAAAGGACGGAAGGTTCATTATCCTTACATTGAAATAGATTGTAACATCGGATAAGAGTAATCAATTATGCCTTTAGCGATTACAGTATGTTCACAAATATTTTAATTGCAAACAACTTAAAATCTATCAATCGAACTTTAAAACTATAATCGAAAGTTGTAACATATGTATAATGTTATAGTTAAAACATACTGAAATCACCTTTCTGATCTTAATGACTGTATGAACAAAATCTTAAAAGTACCAAATCTAGGAGTATATATAAAGCGTAATCTACGTACAAAAATAAAATAGTAAAATTTACCAAATCATAAAATGATAAAAAAATAATAATAAAAGAATAAAAATAAAATGAAAAGTAAAATTAGTCTTTGATCGACTCTTTAAAAAGTAAATCAGTTTTTATGTTCTGTAAAATTGAAAGTTAGCCGACTACAAGAATCGAATTTTTCAAAAATCCAATACTTTCGTTTACCAATTCCTTTTTTTGCACTTACAATAGGATATTAGCTACATTGAACGTTGTGAGAATTACCGTCAATCGATCGTGTTCTCCGAGTGATTTTATTCGATTTTTATTGGCCGTCGTTAAACAATTCTTTTACGGCAAATTTCATTGTTAGTTTCGTTTTGTTTATTCTGTCTGACGAAGATCAAGCGTGAAATTGTTTCTGAAATCATACTGTTGTCAGAAGTTCGAATCCCTACGTGCAAGGGTGTAAATTTGTATGTACTTTGAACAGATCCAAAGTGGAATTGGCATCGTCAAAGCATCTCGTAACTAAAATGCAAACAGACTATGAATTCAAAATATACGGAAAATGAATTACAGTTAAAAGATTGTATATATCTATTATATATATATAATTTATATTGTAATCATATTGAAGTAGTTCAATTGATTATTTAAAACGTAGCTCACAAAATCATTTAAAACTTAAATTAATTTTTCATCTATTATAACTACATAAATAGCATTTGGTCATCAATGAAAATGTTTATATAAGCCTATTGTATCTATAGTTCATAAGTTAGAGTTTAGATTATGCGGGATACTATTGAATTATAATTACGATAAAAATGCACACTATGCAGATACCAAAATAATGTATTTACAAGAACCATTATAAAATTGAACAACGTAATCAATTTTCAAAACTATTTTAAAAGGCTCCCATAAAAAATAAAAATCTTCGCAAGAAGCACTTACTGAATTTATTTTACTCATGATTCCAGGAAACATATGTTTCACGGTCCGACAACCCGTTATCCCATTTAATCGGCCGTTGAAAACAGTCAAGCTTGAAGAAAAAAAATAGCATCGCAAAAGCAAAACTTGCAAAAAAGGTATTGTGGCAAAAGGGTGAATTCTTCCAAGGAAGGTGGTAGTATTGTTAACAACGCGGTTATGCTGCTATTCAGGCCGGAAGCCTCTGTGAAATCCCGGCGAGTCACGCAGCGGAGAATGCAAAATAGCCGCGTGAATAATTACGGGGAAAATGCCGGGGCTACGCCAGCTCGGCTGCTCGGCATGCTTTTTATTTCCTAGCTATAATTTAGAGAGTTTTGGATTCTATGAATTTCTTTTAAATATCTTCGGCACGATCTCTATAATATATTTATATCAAGCGGTGTGAATTTTGAAGTCTATTGAAGTGTGAATTTCAACGAATTTTTAAATTCACACCTTATGAAGTGTAAATTTTTATATTCACACCTTACAAGGTGTAAAATTCTATCAATTTAAAAATTCACACCCTATGAGGTGTGAATTTTTAAGTTCACACCTCATAAGGTGTGAAGTGTAAATTTGGAGCTCGATTCACACTTTTTCTTTTAGATGGTAATTTTTGCTGTTTCATAATAAATAATGTCTTAATATTTGCAATATAAATTATAAGTGCGCTATTAAATTATACCCTAGAAAGGAAATTCTATTTACGTACTTCTAGAGTAGATGGAAATTTGCAGTTGTTGGATATTTAGAGAAGGATTATTTTTAAATTATGCTTAGTAATTAACGACATTTATCATTTTTGAAGTAATTAATGTTTCACTTGTGATAAATACATATTTATAAATTCAAAAAGACTGAACTTATACTATTTTAACGAGTAGATAATTAAACTCATCTTATTCAAACTTGAGTTTAATCAGGCTTTTTCATCTTAGGTAGATCATATAAAGAAAAAGAATTATAAAGTAAGTATAAAACTTTGTTACCTTAGCACAAAATTCTTGATTTATAGATTCAATAAATCGTAGCCATAAATACTTAAATACTTACTTTACATTTTACTACTTGCACTTTTTTATAGGTTTTGTTCGTAAGAATATATTCATTATCTCATAAATTAAAACTTCTTAAAAGTAAAAAAATAGTTTTTCAAACATTTTTTTAATTTTCTAACGATCTTATTGACTAACAAAAAGCTCTTGACTGATAAATTTTTTGAAAAAAAATTATAATTAAAATGTGAACTTTAGAAATCTTTATTCTTATTTGATTTACCTTGATTTATATTAAAGGTTAATTAATTCTTGCTAGCTCAATGCGCGTCAGTTGTACCTGTAGTGTCTACTGCAGATCATAAACACCAATCTAACAATTAATATATTTTTAGAGACGTTCAATTTTGGTGATTAGTGCTTAACCAATACTTTTTCTATCAATCGCAAACAGAGTAAATGTCAAGTTGGCGGAATACCGAGATTTATTAAAAAATATATATTATTATAATAGTTTAGTTAAATATATCTTAGTATGGATGATAAATAAAATAAATCTTAATTCTAATTTTATACACAAGTATAAAGTATTTTTGTCTATAACGTTTTTATGTATTTAGCACTATGATTTTAAACAAAAAAACACTTATTTAATTTAGTAAAGTTACCCGGACTTTTTATTCTAAAGAGTCTACTATATAATGCTTTACATTAAATGAAATTAGCAAATTCCTAGAAAGCAGACAAATAGCACAAACTGCAAATAAATCGTCCTCGCGACAATAGCTTCCACGAAGAATGCCCCTTTCAGGCTCAGGCTTTAATCAAGAACTTTGCATCTTAAATATCGAGTACAACTTTCGTCTCTACATCCAAGACAGCTGGTTTGCAATTCGTCACTAACACACACACACACACACACACACACACACACACACACACACACACACACACACACACACACACACACACACACACACACACAAAATCATTCGTACATAGAAGGCACACTGACAGAGTTGCCACAGCTGATTTCGAGGGGCAAGGAATCGAGACTGAGCCCCGCAAACAGCGAGAGGGAGGGTATGTAGGATATTGCGCAGGTATCGGCTGAACACACAGGACCCTTCGAACGTTCCGGCATCTCCCTCTGTGTGGATGAAGCTAGCATCTTGGTGCATACCCCTCCCACTCCAAGACGCTTGCCTAAGCATTTTGTGGCCCGCATAGGGGATGAAGATGCTGGAGGACTGAGGTGGTTTTACGGTCGGGGGAAATATTCGGATAGCGGAAGGGTGGTAGGAAATAGTATTTTGGGAGAGGGTAATGAAATTGTAGATCGAGCGGGTTTGCCAACCTAGTTTTTTTCGAGTGAGAATATTGAAATTTTAAGTTTTTTTTTGTCTTTTGGTGTTTATTGATTTATATATATGAAATCGTTTAAAATAAACTTTTTATTTCAATTATTAATCATATTTTTGATTAATTATATATATTGATTATATTATTATTAAAATTATTCTCAATAAGAATTATATTTACATATAGCGTGAATATAATATTTCCATATTTTTGGATGAACGTTAAATTAAAATTTTCATTTACACTTTATTTCTTTTAATTTTTGTAAGTCTATTTCATAATTAATTATTTGTGGAATGTCATAAGTCTTTTAGTTATTTCCTAGATCAATATTTATTCAAATTTCAAGATTCTGGCAACTTCAATTTCAAATATTTAATTTATACAAGTAGGCTTAATAATAAAAAAATTAATTAATTTTTAAAATATGAAAACTTTATAGCAATTTTATTGCTTAGAATGATATTTGAAATTACTTGATTCTTTTTTCATGACTCATCAATTCATTTTTACTTTAGCAAATAACTAACAATAAAACATTCTTTTTAAACCTTTTATTGATTAACATATCATTTAATTATTAATAATTATAATTAAAAAAAAACATAATCTCTTGAAAAAGAAAATTAAAATGTCTGCAATTAAAACAGAGTGTTTTCTGATAATTAATAATTTAAAATTAACAATTCGCAATAACATTCCAAATTAGCATTTTTCATCATCATAATAAAATAATACAATAAAATATTATAAAATAATAAGAATTTCGAATCTATTTTTACTTTGCTAACATTGCAATATCGAAAATTTTTACTTCCAGTCGTAGAAGCCACAAGCTGTCGCTATTACTTTCTTCCACAATAAAAAGAAAACTTTTTAATTATATCAATATTTGAAACTTTTCTCTTTCCCGTATACGATACTCCTTTTGTTGCGAGGACGACACAAGAGGTCTCCGGATGCGAACATCAAAGTTAAGCACCGCTGGCCACAACGCAGCGTAGCTCTGAGAGTGTCCGAACGACAAAAGCTTCGGGCGCTTTTAAATGGATCCTTGCAAATGGCAATGCGGATAATTTAAGTGTTTTTAATAAAAATACCTGACTTTGTTCTCTCTCGTCCAGCAATTTTATGGCACGAGATTTTTTGATGGAGCAACTTTTTTCCTAAGTCGAGAGTAAGTGCTAGAACTCCTCGGGGAATCTAGCAGAAGAAACAATGGTCGGGGGCGGAATACTTCGTATCCACGCCTTTGTGACGTATGCTATTAAGAGGATGATCATCTGAACAAGCGTGAAAGTAGTAAAAAAAATCCCGGAAAATTTTGAGCTTAATTTCTAAAAAATTAGAAAATTTTTTAATTTATAAAACTACCAGTTTGCATTTTGAAATTTGTATACACCGTTTTTCTGAGAAACTTGATTATTATTTGACTTTATAAAAGAAATGTTTTCACAAATACGTTTTTATTTCCAACTGCAGAACATCCGTAAAAATAGCAATAGAAGTTATTGTTTCTTATTTTTCGATAAAACTGATGTATTCATAAGAAAAAAACCATACAAAAGTCCAATATAATTAAAACAAAAAATATCGGATGTCTTTCACATTGAACGTCTGACCAAAGCTCGAATTTTCTACTTGCCGAACTCATACCCAATACTTATCAAATCCAAATACAAAGCGCTCTGGCATCAAATTCAGTAAATAGATGAAAAAAAAGGTCCATCGCATGTTCTATTCGTACATCATCTTCTAAAGAAGCATCGTACCTTCAAAGATTACGCACACCTGACTGCACCCAAACATCCACGCGTCGATCCCGCTCGCAAATGCGCATCGAACAAACAGCACGGAGCAAAAGAAAAAAATTGACCCGAGTTAGCGTTCGCTTTGATGGTAGCACGCAACTCGACTCAAAGTCTTTTTCCCGCATCAGGCGTCCTTTCGACCCCGCGATTCTCAATCCCCGGAGATCAGTGCCATTATGTCCGAAGCCTTCTCCGCAGCGCTTGCGCGCTTTATAAACCTTCAGCTCTGGTGCTTGCCAGCGCCACGAGGGATGAAAGGGCATTCTCGTGTATAAGTAAAAGGGAGACCGAGAGACAGAAGAAACACGAGGAATAGAGGAAAGGAAAAAAATGCCGGCCTCGGCGGAGTAGCTTCGCCTTAACTTTTCGGCCCCGAGAAATACGAGGCGCGTAAATATACGTCGGGGATCACACGGCCCCCGTCTCGTGTTATTTTCGGCCGGGACAAGCCGCCTTTCTGCTGTATCGTCCTCTTCCTTTTTTCTTCTCGGCCCTGCGATTATGTATGTACATCTACATGCGAGCATCGAACGAATAACGCAAATGCGAGAAATGATATGTACTTACATAACGGCTGGCAACACGATCGCAGGCTTTGAGTTATGAGGCGTGACAATGAAACGTCGCTGGCAGAGCGGGTATCGATGGGACAGACCGAGGCGACAAAGCAGTTTTTCGCGGAGTCGGTAAAGCGAAGAAAGTCGCGCTCGGATGATCGATTTGTGAATTTAGGGTCGTGGGTGTCAGCGAAAACGGAGTTAAGTTTGAGAAAGATTTTTCGATGGGTCAAGCTTTAAAAGCGAATGGAAGTTTCAAAAATAGCGTGCTGATAATAGTTTCTGTCTATTTTTTTTATTTATTGTTTTATAACTGATAGAAATACTATAAAATATTTTTTCGAAACATTATTTTAACGCTAAAATTATTATTGCGATAAAATACATAGGCAATACCATATTTTATGTTAATATGCTATAAATTTAAACATGCTGAATTGGCAATCTAAAATAATCTCAAGATGAGTCACTTTAAAAGATATCGAAACAGAAAGGAAAGTTGTTGTCACAGCATATTATTTTTATTTTCGCCCAATCTCATAAGCCTAAAATGATTTACTCCTCGAGAGACAAGAAAAAAGAAAATTTATCTCAAGCTGTTTTATTTTTTTTTATCTCTCAATAAATTTTCAAGAGCTTTCATCTTTTGAAATTATTAATACAAATGCAATCATACAATATATATCTACCTTATTTTCAAGTTATCACGTTAATTATAAACTTATACATCAGAATTATTATCTTCATTCCAGTATAGAAAAGTTCTATCCCACATTAATTAATTAAGATCCTCTACGCGGTACTATCCACAAAATCAAACATTATTACCACAATTATACCCACTTATAATGAAACACAAAAACTTAGTAACGCATTGCGAGCACAAATAGCCCGATAAAAATGCCGTACTGGCTAAAGCACCCGGCAGAAGATTACGGTTCTTTCGCGGATAATTAACGTCATTTATGTCTATTTCAGCGGCTATAGTTGAATTTCGCTGATTACCGTGGCCGAGGCACCTAGCACGCACCAGCGAGTAGATAAGACGAGAAATATATACTTTTCATGATATTTCAGTCGCGTAAGCCAAATGGACGCGGATTCCATTGTTCGGGATAGCTTAAGGGCGTAAATATACCCGGCATACGCGCGCGCGGAGCTCTGAATAATGTATACGAGCCGAGGTCAATTTTAGCCGGGAAACATGCAAATTAAATTCGATTAGAGATTGCGATTGTTGCGGAGGACATTTAATGAGGCTCGGTGTAATCTAGGAAGCCAAGATGTTAGAGCCGGCGTCATTGACGGGAGACTTTTTCATTTGTCAGTTTAATTTGCAAGGGGTAAATTGTCGATTTGTTCTCAAAGTAAGTTATTGCTCATTATTAATCCATTTTGCTATTTCGGGAACTGATTCCTTACCCTTGTCAAGAATCTCGGATTGGCAATGATTAATTAATTATAGAGGGTCTGCTTATTCAATGTTTAAGAAGATGATTTCCGATTTATTTGAGACAGACCTATTCATATTCTTTTAGCACCCATTAAATTTTATCAATGGTATTATTAATTTACGTAACACAATAATATGAATAATGCACCAATAACCCAACGCGAATAATAATAACATAATCGCCGCAAATATTTCCATCACAAAGCACTGCAAAATAACTCAACAAAAATCACAAAGCCTAGAGTCATCCATCGGCCCAGCGCGTCAATTTCAA